>JABSTQ010001022.1:0-37114 GCA_013358835.2 Ixodes persulcatus | reverse complement strand
GATCCTGGATGGTTGACATAGAACGGGGTGAAGTCAGACGACATTCAAAGTCTATTCGACATCGCGCTCAGAATTCTAGCTGCTGGGAGACCAGCCGCGACAACGACCGTCTTTGGGGCATGTACTTAGGCGATTGCCATGGCACACCTTCGGGCGCGAATGGTCCGAACAAACAAAAACTAGAAAGCACAGCCCAGACGACGACGTCGCCGTTCAAACCATTACCAACAGTGGAATCTACCTCGTCAACCGCGACGCGGGGGAGCTTCCGGGCGCGTCGACCACCGGCAGATACGGTGCGCACGTCTACGGAGGAAGGGGTTGTGATGTATCTACCGGCACCACGGTGTAAGATAATACTCTTCGAGTGAGGACAGTGCGCTCCTCGCGGCGGCCCGATAAAGTTCGCTTTCACTCCCTCTCTTTCTCTCTTTTGAACTTTTCCTGGACTTTGAAGAAGAGAAAGCAGCCGACGAGCGCGGACGCGTTTTTTGCGTTCCCGATATGCTCGGCCCCAAGGAACGTTAAGGACTGCCTGACCAGTTCTAAACTCAACGGGAATCGGCGGGGGCCAAACCCAGAGAACCCGAATGAGGTGAGCGGCACTTCCGCGTTGTTTCGACCAACCCACGGCAATATGAAGAGATGGACATGACGCGCCGGTTGTCAAGACGGCTCACCGTCACTGTCGCGGAGATCCCGACGAGTGAATTGCGGGTATGACCTCGATTCTCATGCCCCCAACGCTTCAAGTACCATCATATTTTGTTTTCGGCGATTCCACACAACGAACTGTAAACCAGCCAGGCTCTGATGAGCAAGCTTTGAAGACGATCCCCTCGAGTACATCGAAGGAACATCTCATTGAAAGTCTGAAAAAGATCACCAGAGACTCGCATCATGTAGTGCCCAAAGGCAAAAGAATGCAGGTGGCGAAAAAGGCAATCTACAATGAAACCGAAGTCAAGATGACGACGGATCCCCCGGAAACGAGGAGAGAAACGAAGTGCGATTCTAGCGCCGCCGCGGCGGCTGCGGAAAGCAGAACGTCACCCTTGAAGAACGCGGAGTATGGAGGTGACGCACTGGCGAGACCTACCGAAGAGAAAGAAGACAAGTGGAAGACAGCCATGAGCAAGGGGAAAAGGAAGCCTCTCCGCCGAGATCCCGCTCAACTTCAAGAACCTTCGAGAGCCAAAACTCCGAAGTGGCAGTACGAGTACAAGATCCGCCTGACGCGATCTAGAGTCTCAATTAAGCCGTCCCTAGCAAAATTTGAAGATATATCTCCAAGGCACAAAAATAGCCGCTGCATTCTCCATGCGCCTCATTAAAAAGGCCAACACCATCTCGGTCCGCATGAACTCGAAAGAATTTGCCGAATCACTTGAGAAGGTTGCGGTGGTAACCATCGAGGAACAGAAAATTCTCGTCCAGGTGTTTAGAACCTATGGCCCGGCCTACAGCAAGAGTGTCATCTACGATGTCTACCCCCTCCAAGAGGACCCTCAGGACGACACGCTCAATACCGAGATTGAGTGCGAGAATATCCACGTAGTCGCGGCTCGCCGGCTCGGGAAATCAAATACTGCAATCCTCACCTTTGACGGTTGGAAAATACCAAGATGTTTGCTCTACAGGAAGACGGGAAGAGGTACATGCGAGTGTTTCCCTTCAAGCCAAAAGCGGTTACATGAAGCAACCGCCACCACACCGGTCACAAGGCCGACATCTGCCCCAATGATTCCGTGTGCCCGCACTTTGGAACGCAACACCCAGGCCTGACCAGCCCAACGCAGGAACCTGCGTGCCCACTCTACCCCTTTCTGCCAAGGGTGCAAGAGAAGGGCCCTCTTGAACGAGCCGCCAATGTGCGACGTGGCAGGGATCAACAAGAAGATGAGAGAGGAAGTTAAAAGCTACTAAGAGCAGCACAAGCTCCAGCAACAACAGCAACTGCTTCAACAGCGGCAGCACCAGCAGCAGCTGCACAACAACAAGTCGACGCCGAGGTCAGGGCAAACAAAGTCCCGATCTCCCAAGCGCTCCTTGTGGATGAACAAAGCGAACAAGGCACATGCTGTCACCGCCATCCAGCGTGACGGCTGAAATTCAAGAACTACGCAACAAGTTCAACTTCCTGGAGGCTGGGTGAACAGGGTCAACGCGGCCCTCAAGACACAGCAAAGCAAAACACAAAACACCAATCCACTCCTGACTCAAGCCAGATCTCTCTTCATCCTGTCCCCACAATAGCATGATAAGGGTTCTCCAGTGAACTGCCCGAGTCTCGGCCAGCGAGCGGCTGAGCTACGACTAAGACTACTGAACGTACCGAACAAGCGCCCGACGTCTTTACTTCAAGAAGCTCATTCCATACAAATCAAACATCGGGGGCACTCGTGCTACGCGTGCCCTACGATGACCACAGTGAGAGGACACACAGACCCTTCACCCCATCCAAACCAGGTTATCCAGTGGCCTACGTGCGCAGCGACTGGCCCACGGTGTAAGATAATACTCTTCAGGTGAGGACAGCGCGCTCCTCGCGACGTGCCGATAAAGTTCGCTTTTCACTCTCTCTCTTCCTCTCTCTCAATATGGTTTCAAGCGGCGCCGGCAGATGACTCGTCGACCCGTGGGCACGGTGTAAGACGCAGGAGGCACGCAGCAGTGCACAAGACGCCCGTGCCGCCTCACGCTCCACACCCGCAGAGCTCCAGCGAGGTTGTCGCACGTGCAGAAAGACCACGGTGTACCGGGGTGTCATGGCAACGAGATAATTTTTTTCGCTCTCACACAGTTTCGCCGTTTGGCCGTCGGCGACACTGTCAGCCGCGGGCACGGTGGCCGCGGAATGATGCAGCCTTTCGGATGCCCGTCGAACGAACGTTATCTGATTCTTCGCGCCGCGCATTGAGCCCCGCCGTGTCCTCACCTAAAGAGTGTATCTTACACCGTGGACTGGCCTCAACATTAAAATGAACTCGGGCAATTTTGCACTGAAAACCAAGGAGTCATCGGGATGCGAACCTAGGTCCATAAGTAGCACAACATCATATTCGTATCGGTCTACTACAGGCCGGGCATCAGGAAGAAGGTCGACCACGGTTGGATTGCCCACCTACACCATCTGTACCCAAGAGAGCAGAAGGTGTATGGCGGAGCTTTTAATCTCCAACAAACGGCTTTGAGCTACAATTACCAGACGAAAAGAGCTGGCGATCTGCTGGTGAAATGCAGACAATCCGACTTCATCTCATGAAGAAACAAGCCGTGAAAACCAGGATGGCAGCGAGAGCCGGGCAGAAAGATACCTCGCCGACCTAACTTGGACTTCGAACACGTTCACGCACCATCACAAATGGAAATGTCTCCCGGACAACTGGGGTAGTGACCACTTCCCGATAGTAATCGAGTTCTCACCAACTCGTAAACTGAAGGACGGCACGATAAATCAGAAGGTAAAAATCGTGCACTGGGATAAATTCAGAGAACTCCTGACTGGAGACGACTTCGTAGACTTCGACTTTGAAGATCTCCTGAACAACGCTCTCCAAGGAGCCATCATAGAATCTAGCGTCGAAGAAGACGCTCCTATACCCGACCTTCATCTACTCAAGCTCTGGGCTAAGCGGCTTCAGGTACAAAAGTACCGCAAGGGTACTTTCGTACCTACTCTACCGTAGCCATCACGAGGGCTACAGTGGAGGCTAAACTGTACGCCAAAAAACTAGAAAACAATCGATGGTTTGACTTAAGATCCTAGCTTTGCGAGAAATCCTCCATCAAGAGACTTTGGATCACAAGCCGGGCACTTCTTGGGAAGGCGAAAACCAAAGGAGCGTTTCATACGTTAGCACTCAAAATGGACAAGTCCGAAGACGAACTGTCGGATTTGGCTGGCGATACGTTCTTTTTTCAGCCGGACCTTGACGGCAAGACTTGGGAACAGATGTACTTAAAAGAAATCACAGTCCCGGAGAACGGTACGGATTGACCATTTACGAAAGGAAAACTCGAGTGTGCCATCCACAAGAGCAAGTCCCGATCGGCTCCAGGACCGGACATTATCACCCCTATAATGTTGAAAAATCTGCCAGAAAACGCGAAACGTAAGCTCTTGGAGTGTATCAACCATATCTGGAGCACAGGTGAGCTTCCAGCTAACTGGAAACATTCCTTTGTATTTCCCATTCCAAGCCAGGGAAAACCAAGGGACACATCGCAAATTACAGACCCATCTCGATGACTTCCTGTGTTTGCAAAACCAGGGAAAGGATGGTACTCACTCGCGTGTAATGTTTTCTGGAGTCTACCAGTGCCTTCCACCCTACAAACCGGCTTTCCCCCCGGCCTGGGCACACAAGAAAGCCTGATTCTCATTTCGGTCGGTATCATCCGAAGCAAAGTAAGCAAGCTCAAACACCCAGGCGCGATCGTTGCAATCGGCATAAAGAAAGCATTCGGCTCTGTACCCCACGAATCGATCAATCGAGAAGCAAAGAGACTGGGACTAACAAGCAGAACCTTGAATTTCATCAAAAGTTTCTTAGAAGGGAGAACATACTCGATCGTTAGTGGCCTTCATGAGAGAGGTAACCAGATCGGAGTCCCCCAAGGTTCCGTACTCTCTCCGATCTCATTCAACTTAGTCATGGCCCCCGTGCGGCACGAACTCGCCAAGATCAAAGATCTAGGATACACGGTGTATGCCGACAACGTTGCCGTCTGGTCGAAGAATCACAGGAGCGTAGCTGCGCACCCAGAACCTTTACAAAACGCACTGGACGTGATTGAAGCTCTTCTGGCCCCGGTTGGGAGGAAAGCTTCACCAGAAAAGGCTAACTACACGTCGTAGCGTCGAAAGTATTTCGAGACAACAAGATAGCAGAGCAGCTGAACCTCGTACTTGAGGTGAAAAGAATCCAGCCATCTTCCTCGATAAAGATATTGGGAATCGCGATCGAGGGGAACGCATCTGCAGAAGAATGACTAAAAGACACCATCAAACACTGCAACTCGGCACTTAACGCCATTACTCGGACAGGCAGTGCCCGAGGAGGCGCAACAGAAGCCATATCCTAGAGGAGGTACACGGCACTGGTAGTATTGCGCGTGTGCTACGGCGCCAGGCACTTCTGGCTCAGAAAGGGATGGTGGCAAAAACTGGAAACCCTTAACAACTAGGCAAGACAGGAGAATCACGGGTCTTCCGATATTTACCCCCCCCCCCCCCCGTCCCCGCGGGCAAGCTCCGAACTTTGGCCGGCACCAATGATCTGTACGATATTCTCAAGGCACGCATGGAAGCCCAGGATGATAGGCTCAAGCTCACAACCCAAGGCAGGGCCATCATGGGGCTTCTTGGAAAGACTACTGATTACCTCCCGAAAATTCCCGCAGGTCTCCCTCCTTGGGAAGGCCTGACGGAGATCATCAACAGCAAGCCCTCACCCCGCAAGGGAGACGCCGAGCAAGTCGCAAGACGAGCCAAGGCGCACATCAAGATGGTTGAAAGCTGGGACCCAAACCACACTGTTTCTGCCTACACGGACGTGGCAAGCTTCGAGGGACCGATACCCCGGAAATCGGTCGCAGTTTATTTCCCGGCATTAAACAGAAACTATCACCAAGATATCCCAGCCAAGTCCTCTACAAAGCAAGGAGAACTACATGCTATCCACTCGGCACTTGTAAATGCATGCATTAACTTTGGAAGCATACCAGCGAATCTTCGGATTTTCTTGGATTCACAGGATGCCATCAAGGAGTGCAGAACCAGAAACAGTCCTTCCTCACTTATCCGCCATATCAAGCATCTTGTCTCGCAACTCGCAAATAGAGGTGTACAAGTGAGAATTGAATGGGCCCCCGGTCATGCTGGAATCTCGGGAAATGAAGAAGCAGATCGAATTGCCCGTGCCGCGCTTTCTAACTCTGGGCAAGTAGAGCTGCCTCCAGTGCAACGCTATCAAGGGTATGTCACGGCTTGTGACCAAGCACCGACCCCCATGGACTACGAAGACGAGTACGATCTTGGAGAAACCAGGGACCAAATGAAGGAAGAGTACAGAACCAAACTTAAAGCGAAAATCCCTGAAGACCCCGATCCCCTTCCCGGAAGCGTTTTGGTCGAAGAGCGAGAGTACTCCTTCTAAGAATAAGGGCTAAAGCGACAATAGACCCGGACGGAATAGCGGCCTTGGGAAAAAGAAAGACATCCGACCTTTGCAAGGTGTGACAAGGGCCTGAATCACGACATGGCCCACATAACGTGGGATGGCCCTGCACACGAGGAAGCAAGGAATAAACGTCGACCACAAGATATCGCTACCCTTGAAGGTTGGACACATCCTCCCGGACAGGAACAAGACAAAAGACGGGTGTTACGAAGCCACCTAGACTTTGTTTTCGAGGCCAAGCAGGACATCCACATATATTTGCCTGACTCCTTAAAGGAGTCATGAAATGATTTTCCTACTTCTTCCTCCTTAGCTTTAATCCTCAACTCAAATGCGAATTGTGAAATCACGTCGTAGTGACATTCTGCTGCACCGGTGCGATGACTCCTAGCTTCCACCGTGCTTTTTATGCAGACCATAGAACTTCTCATTCGCCAGGGACGATAAGTTCCGTCAGGGCACTCATTGGCCACGAACGCGAATCCAAATATTCGTCAACGGATTAATTGTTGAATAGCACATACGTCCGAGTGATGCAGTTCTCGTGTCCAATGCGTGAGCTGGGCTCGGCTGACGTCAGGTTGGCACCGTTGACGCGCTTTGGGAACCGCGGATGTATCACAGTGAAAAGGCGGAGAGCTTTCGAAGGAAAGAAGGTACAAAATAGTCCGCCATATTTTCAAATGTTCGTACCGAAAAGCTGGCTTTTGACTTTCTACCTTCTTTCGTGTGGCCAACTAAACGATATGCGATTAGTAAAGTCCCAATTTAAAATCATTTATCGCTGCCCAAAATTCGTTTCATGGCCCCTTTAATTCTAATGCCAGCGCCCAGACCTCGCATTCACCGGCGCACTCCCTCTTCCCCGAACCCTTTCTTTGGCATTAAACGCTTACGAACCAAACCAAAACCCTGGACTTTGGAGACTTTCCCTTTTTTCGCAACTTTCGACTTCTTTGCACCGGCGAACTTGTTTCCCGGCCGCACTTTGTGTCGCGAGCGACGAGTTGTTTTGCGTTGTGTCGGGAATTGAGTGCCGTTTTTGTTTTCTTCATGGCCACGCTGCCCGCTGGTTCCTGAGTGTGTTGTTAGAGTAACGCGTGTTCGCGTTTCGTTCGGATGGTTTTGTCGTGTTGTCCCCGTGCGCGGTTTTTTATCGCCTAATTAAATTTATTGTTTTTATTTTAACCCCTGCGTGCCGTCACCCCTCAGGAGTTTCCCCAGGGATTAAAATTAGGGGGTGTGTCTAAATATTTAGGGGGGGGGGGGTGGTTAGGGGGGATTGAGAATAGAGGAGTCGTTGCGAATTAAGGGAGTGCCTTCAGAAAACTTACTTGGGTATACACCAGACTGTTAAGAAGTTCAACTACTCTACTCAGTTTACTGTAGTTTAACTACTTTTCTGAAGAGTTTAGTAACTTTCAATTACATTTTCATCTCGGTAATTAGTAGTTTAATTTAATTACTTTTTTCGAGTAACTTCTACTCAAATTACAAATTACTTTCGAATTTTAGTCGGTGTTTTAAATATCAACAAACATTCCTGCACGAAAAGAGATATGAGGTTGGAAGAACAGCCGATATTTGCAAAGAGGGGGAAACATGTGGCGTAGGAAGGGGGGGGGGGAGGAAGAAAGGGGTTTGAAGAGTCTGAAACCCCCAAAATTTTCACGAGCCCCCACACTCCAACAACGCTGCTTCGAGGCGCGTAGAGCGAACAGACACGGCACAAGAGAGGCAAAGTAACTGTGGGATTAGCGACACAAGGACTGGCGTTTCTTTGTGTCCCGAAGCTCAAGGAGACATGACCCCTTTGAAGAAAGGGCTGGTCCCCGCTTCTCCCCAACGTAGGAACTGTCGCCCACTGCAGGAGGTGTACACACTGCATCCTCACTCAAACGAGGCAACAAAATGCAGCACCCGCTCTGAAGCTTATCTGGTGCTCCCGTAGTTTTTGCTGTACTAGAAGAATCGCGTGCTAAAGGGCAACGCAAACGTGTGACCTTTTTGAGTTACCTTTTCTCCAAAAACCCAGAATATGCAGATCTTCAAAGATTCGAAGATCGTTCAAGAAACCTTAGTAATTCATCCAACGTTATTATATAAAAAAATATTTAAAAAACACTTTTGGGAAGTACTCTAAGTACATGGTAGTTATAGTATTACTGTTTAGAAGACTTGTACTTTACTTGAAGTACATTATCTGAGCATGCACTTATACTTTGCAAGAGTATCTTTTTGGCACTTAAAGTAAAACTCCCGACTTCAATGTAGATTCCACGAATTTAAAAACAAAACATGGCGTATCGTCGTGTGAAAACGCGCTGTTTCGAACGTCATCTCATTTCTCCGAGTGAAGTAATGGCGGCTATAAGACCGACACAAATGCCTTATCAGTTGACTGTGTCGAACAGCTCGACGGAGAGAGTAAAACAACTACTCTGTGGCGATTTTACTTTATACAATATTTGCTGCCATTTCTATAAAAAAACTGATGCACCTCTGATTACTCCTGGAGCAATGCTTACCAGTTAAAAAAGCACTGTATAGGGGATGAAAGGGCACCATAAAAGATTGTGTTAAAAATACTTGTACTTTACCTTGAACTATATTGTATTTATAGTACGTTACTTTAAGTACATTGCACCCGGTGTACTTACTACTTTATTTGAAGTACATAACCTCCAATTTACTTTGTAATTTACTTCAAGTCCTTTTTAGATTTACTTCACGAAACACAAGCCAACACGCTCTAAAATATCAAGCTCTGGCAGTGCTAAACTTCAAAGTGGAAATCATATATTTGCATTACATCATTGACCAAAAAAAGAAAAGGACAAACCAGTTAGGCACGCAGAAACAGAACCAGCCATTACAGCATTTCTGTGAAAAAAAACAAAAAAACGATTTATATTTGGCTAGCACAATGTCGCTAACGGATCAAAACCCATGTAACTTCTTACCATAAAAAACATATAAAAGTAACTTCAAAAGTAATTCGCTGCTTTGGACAGTAATTAGTAATTTTCTCCATTACTTTCTAGTTGTGTAATTTCTACTCTACTCAAATTACGTTTGAGGCCAATATTCAGTAACCTAACTTAATTACTTTTTTCAGTAACTTGTACATGTCTGGCGTACACCCCCTAGTGGGTGCGTGTAGGGAAATCACTGGCCTCTCTGTTCATTTCCACACCGGGCGTGGACCTACCGCTTGTCTCCGGTCCGAACCTAACATTTTTTATTATTTTTACGTAATTTCTCGTTTAATCTCGGATTGTTTTTTTCTTAGGGTTTACCTAATTTGGATCCCCACTCCGTGGCAAACTGCCGTCTCGCATACCATAGATATCACGCTCCGTTTTTTGACAATATAATCGCATATGTAAAAATAAACGCTCTGTTTCGTCCATGTGTTTATTTCTTTTTATTTACGTCTGTTGGCGAATTTTTCGAGCAACTACTACATACGTACTTGAACCATCCACTTGAAAGAGAGTTTGTTACTTTCATTCCTCGCTAGATAGCGCGAGCCGCCGCTCTACTTGTTGCGAAATTTTTTTTAACCGTCCACCCGTTCATGTTTTGCCCTTGCAGTAACCGCACCGAGCGCGTCGCACGGCGGGTTGTTTCGGGTTCGCCTGTTAGTGCGTCATGTAGTGCACCAACACAGTGGCGGTGGCGTGGCCTTGGGGGCAGCATCTTTTTGGTGTTGCGCGCGCCCCAGTCGAACGTGACATTACTCTGGAATAGCTCGTGGCATCGGTCGCGGTCAGTTATATTTTTCCAAAGAAGGGCTCCATGACGGTTTCATTTTGCGTGTTCGTGCCTAAGGCGCGCTATTTGCTTGCTTTGCGAAGCTGCGAACATGTGCGTGCTGGGTAGAGGAGATTGTACGCCTAGGCTGAGGACTTTTAAAAATTCGAATCATAAAGAAAGGCGCGCGGCTGCGCTAATAAGGCATCGTTTGTTGCCATAGCTTCACTGCATCATTTCAAAACCTTCCTTTATACACGTTAGCAAGAAAGGCTCCTGTGCGCTGCCATTTTGAGTGATACCTGCGCCGCGTAACGTTTCCGCCATTCTCGGGTGCGAAAGGGGCACGTCAATGCTGTGCGCGATGAAGATGGCGGCGTGTGTTGTATCACCGACGGCCAGTGTTAGCGACACACTTTTTCGGAACTCAAGAGGAGGTATCCACACAGAATCGTAGCATCAAATATTGTAGGACGGAGCATGTTTAAAGGGACACTGACAGGGTATTTACGCTCGCGGAAGTTTTTAGTTGTACATGACATATGAGATCCCAGCTACCCAGAACACAATTTGCGGCTCGAAATTCGCTTTCTTTCCGCCCGAAAACCGCCAATCAAGAACTGGCCGGTTCGAGTCTCGCTCACTCTCTTTTCCGTGGTCACGGGCCGTTTTCTAAGGTTTCGAACCGACCACCAAATTTAATCAAAATCATTGGTCACTGAAGGCGCACACTCAATACTAAAAATAGAAAAAAATATGAAACCCATTTTTTGTGGCTTCTATAAAGCTGCAAATACGTTGATTGAAAAAAACAAAAGTTCCACAGGAAACCGGAAGCATTCTGTGCGTGCATCGTTTCGCGTATCGTGGGACTCGCGGGGACGGCGATGGCAGCGGACGACGGGCGTGAGACCTCTACTTCAGAACTCTCGCTCGCAGTACCGGTGAATTCTGTCTGCCTTTAAAAGAGAAATTTGGGACTGATCAAAAGAATTGGTATTCATCCCGTACGACACGCCCGACGACCAAGCAGACTTGCGCGAAGACGTCGCCGAGCCGTCGCTCCCTTCTCGTCGCTGAAGACATCGCTCGCGCAAACGTCAAGCACGACGTGTCTACTTCGAGCTGAATATGCACGCGTACGATTTCTTTACTAGGTGCGAATGTCGCCAATGCGTGGTGCTTCCCGACTTCGACCCGGGAGTGCTTTTGCTGGAGGAAAATCGGCAGCAAACTTTCCAACTTACAGTTTATCAACTGTATAATTACTACGGAAGGAGATCCCCCACCAGCTCAGGGAGAAAAAAGAAGACGCCGTTTCCGAACGAACGTATTTTCATGTTCTCCAGTAAAAATCAACTATCGGCCTCAGGCCGAGGAAACCCTTCTACCTCAGGTCTAACCGTTAATAACGATATTCAAAGGATGCACCCGGACAACTCAACGACAGTACCCGTAGGCCCGGGGGATACCCGGGCGCAGGCAACAAGCCAAGATGAGTACAGGATTCTCCTTCTGTTGTAGATTACAGGAATTCAACTACCAGAAGAAGAAAGAGAAGACAGGAAAACACGAGACCACGAACGGCAAACGACCGGAGCACGAGAGAATAAAACGGCCACCAACGAAACGGATGCGCTCGGGTTCTTTCTTCAACATAATTTGGTGCCGAAACCCCTAGAGAAGCCATGGACCGCCTCCGCAGAACCCGTGGCGTTGTCCGCTCCGCCGTCTCTCGCACTCTCGCCCAAGTCGACGCTCTCCTGGAGAACCCGGATTCCACTGAAGTCCAACTGCGAATCCCACTTGAGTACCTCACGCAAAAACAAGCCGCACTCAAAGACCTCGACAGCGACATCCTCGCGGCCATCACGGACGACGCCATGGAGGACGAAGTGGAGGGTGCAGAAGAATACCGGCTACGCATTAGCACCTCTCTCACGCGTCTCCACTACACCCTCGACACTTTCGCCGCCAACGCTCAACCTCGGCTCCCGGAGGCCCCTCCCGTCAACCCTCCATCAACCGCAACAATAGTAAGGAGCCACCGGACCGTCGCCCTTCCAAAACTGCACGTCCCCATGTTTACCGGCAACCTCCGCGATTGGCAGGGATTTTGGGACCATTTTAATGTTACCATCCACGCAAACCCCGATCTCCCACCAATAGGAAAATTAAAATAACTCATGACGTATTTAACAGACCACGCTAAACGCGCCGTCGAGGGAATTCGACTCTCCGACCAAAACTACAAACTCGCAGTACGAACACTTCAGGAACGGTTTGGAAGACGTGACATTCTAATCGACGATCACATTGATCAACTTTTGAACTTACCTGTGATTAACACCTCCAGCGACGTGGCAAAACTTCGTCAGCTTCACGACGCAATACGTTTCCGCACAACGTCTCTTGAAGTGTTGGATGTTCCACCTAGCAGTTACGCAGTCGTTCTCCATCGAGTTCTCATGCGCTGCCTTCCCGCTGACCTGGCTATCCTTTACCGTCAGAAGCTGAGAGAACCCACGCCACCATCTTCAACGAGTACACCGGACCAGGCTCCAGAAGACCAGATTAATATTATCATGAAGTTTTTGCGGATACAAGTCGAAATCCGAGAAGATGGCCAAATAGATCGAGCAAGTTACCGTTTTCGACGAGGGCTATCGCCAACGACACCTCAAGAATCAGTTTCGGCAAATCACCCTTCAGCTCTCGCGCTATCGACGGAATCGGAAGGCTACCGATCAACTGCATGCCCCTTCTGTGGTTCCCCGGAGCACGAGCTCGAAAACTGCCAGGCCCCACTTTAAACACAAGATAAGCGAACCAAGCTTGCACGAGCGCGCTGTTGCTTTAAATGTGGGAAGCGAAATCACATCGCTCGTGTTTGCCGTTCATGCAGAAGCTTGTCGTGTTCCACATGTGGGGGTCATCACTTGACCATCCTTTGTGAACTATCACGTCCCCTACCAGCCCCATCGTACACTCCGCAACCTGGAGAGCCCCCTGAACACGCCACATCCATTGTTAGCGCGCCAGCTAGCAACTCCTGTTCTTCTCCTGTCCTCCTCCAAACAGCTAGAGCGTGGGCATCAGGGACGCCAAGAAATGTTCATCAGACGCAGTGTTCGAGGTAACGCGTTACCAGTAACGACGTTACTGGTAACGCGTTACATTTTTCGCTAACGCAGTAACGTACTCGTTAGTATTCTGAATGACTAACGAGTAAAGTATTTTCGTTACTTTTTTACGGTATCGGCTATCTAATTACGTTACTCGTTACTTTTGACCAAAACTGGTGAAATACATTAGGTTTTTGGGAAAAGGTCACGACGCCTGATCTAACGTTTAGAATAGCAACCTTGTGCATAAAAGTGGCGACGTTAGGGGAACTAAATTTAGGTCACTAAGCTCAGTGGAGAATCTAGCTTCTCTGCTCGAGGGGCAACTACTTGCGCTCGAGCACGCAATGCCCAGGCAGTGCCATATCTTGCTACTAAGATTTCTGAACCTTGCATTTCGTAAAACGATGGGTTTTCCTAGGGTGTCTACATGTTTCCGCCGCTCCGCTGCATGTAGGCACCCTAGGTTTTCCACTTATCAGTCCATCTATTCACCCATGCATCTCAAAATCCTGCACAAGCTTATCGCTGCACGGAGCCAGAATCCGTCACAGTAAACCTAAAAAAAAAAAAAAAAAAACTTTGTGACCGAAAGAGGCATCCGTTAAAAGGCGACATTATCTCGCTTCTCGAAGGCGAAAAAGACCTTCGGCTACCAGCTAATTCCGTTCGTCCTCCTTTTTTTTTTTTCATAGTGTGCACCCACAAGGCTAGAACGAACGACTGCGTTACAGCCCCCTCCCCTCCCCTCCCTCCTCTTCCCCCTCTGCTTTGTGCAGCAGAGGTGGACAGCGGGGGGGGGGGGGGGGGGGGAGGGGAAGAGATAAACAATCGTTTAAGGCAGTGGACAACTAGTGGCGAAGCGATTTGCTCGTTTCTCTAGTTACGAAAAAAACATCCTTTGTAACATTTTTTACTCTCGCTCTCCCCCTCGCTGCCTGAAAGTTCCGGACCCACTTTTGTACACAGAAGAATCTTTCGCTTGATTAGTCTTTACTTCCCTAAGGTCATAATAAAAAAAATAAAAAAGTTGTAAACCTGAAAAGAAAACTTACAAACACGAAACCTTTTTTTTTTCGCAGAAAATCTAAGGGTTATTGTTGGTAAGAGGCAGCAAGTGATTATAACCAGTGTGCTGGTAACCTGTGTCCTGTTCCACATAGTGAAGTAAATCGCTGTTACTAAAACCGGCGTAAAGATGAGGGGTGTTGGTTGGCTGGTAGTGTTCCAGCAGTCCCCGTTCGCATGCTTCCAAACATATGTACTCGATCAAAAGTAATGTAATAGTAACGTTCGTTCTTTTTGAAAAGTAACGGTAACGGTATAGCGTTACGTTTGTAAAAAAGTAACGTAGCTCAATAACGCGTTAATTTTTACAAAACTAACGGAGTAACGCTATTTCGTTACTTTTTTCGGTAACGGGCACAACACTGATTCAGACGGGATGTTTCTGAAGAACTCGGCTGCGAAGTTGTAGGCCGAGAAGATCTAACCATCTACAAATTTGGCAATACAGCCACAAAACACTTCTGTCGACGCGTGGCTGTGACCCTTCAGGGCCATCATCGCAATCAGAAGGTGACATTTGAAGCACTGGAAATCCCCGAGCTGTGCACGTTATCGCACCAGCAAATTGATGACCATCTGCTGACGCAACTTCATTCAAACGGATTTCAGGCTGCAGACATTCCTCCAGAGTCTGGCACAAGAGTGGACAATAACATAAGCGTCCTAATAGGTTCAGATGTCTACTGGCAAGTGGTCAAGGGAAGGATCCAACGCATGAGTCGAACCTTAACCGCCGTTGAAACTATTTTTGGCTGGGTGGTTCAAGGGACCTACTCTGGGAGTATCTGTCACCCTTCAGCCAGAGCGTCGGCCCTTTTTCTCACCTGCCAGCCCATCGACCCTTGCCGCAACGCTTTTGATCCGTCAGAAATGTGGCGTTTGGACGCCATTGGTATCTCGGAATGTACTGGGACAAGTTTCCTTGAACATCCACCGATGTTGGAATTTGAGAACGAGATCATTAAGGTTAACAATGGCTATGAAGTTCCCTTGATGATAAAGTCCCCTGGCCTTGAAACAGACAATGACAACCGATCCATTGCAGAAAATCGACTCTTCGTGCAGCTGCGTCGGTTCCGTACCCACCCAGAAATGCTTGAACAATACGATCGCACCATTCGGGAGTATTTTGACGAAGGTCATTCGGAGAAAGTTGTACCCTTAAAGGAGCGACCAAAAAACGTTTACTATCTGCCACATCATGCTGTCATTCGCAAGGATGCTGTAACAACGAAAGTCCGTGTTGTGTTTGATGCATCATCGCATCTGAGCAACAAACCTTCGCTCAACGAAGTGTTTGACAAGGGACCCAATATTGAAAACGACTTGCTTCAGATGCTTCTCAAGTTTCGTTGTAGCCCCGTGGTCCTGATCGCAGACATCCGCAAGGCTTTCTTGCAGATTGGCATTCGACCTTCCGATCGTTATGCACTTCGTTTCCTATGGGTAGACCAACTCCCATGCAAGACAATCAACACGCCCAATGTTGTGGAATGGCGCATGACACGTGTCCCTTTCGGAGCACCCTCAAGCCCGTTCCTGCTTGCAGCAACGTTACGCCATCACATTATGTCCATGAGAGGACGTTATCCTGACATAGCGGATCGGTTGGATGCAATCCTTTTATGTTGACGATCTCGCGCTGGGATGCTCGTCGGAGGACGACGCCTTTACAGGCCTACCAGCAGACACGGTTATAATAACAGGGGCAGGAATGGACCTACAAAAATGGTCGTCCAATCTGTCCTCTTTACAAAACCAGTTCATGCGTGACAAAATTTCGTATGAAAATGCCGCTGAAGGTGAGACTGATCAGCTGAAAGTGCTCGGAGTTATGTGGGACCTCACTAAAGACGAGATCATTCTCAGTACACAAAATGTGACGACTTACTTGACAACGCAATCATCCACAAAGCGAACCATTCTTCAGGCATTCGCCCGGATCTTCGACCCATTTGGTTACTTGGTACCGTTTACGACTCAAGCCAAGCTCTTGTTTCAAGCACTCTGGGTACGAAAGTGCTCCTGGGACGAAGGCCTTTCCGCTGAAGAGCTTGCGGTATGGAATTCTTCGTGTTCGGATCTAGTTTCACTTTCATCGCTCCGAATTCTACGGTATGTGATTCCTCCTCAAGCTGATGCAGACCCTTCGATTCAGCTGCATGTGTTTACAGACGCCAGCCCACGTGCCTATAGAACAGCGATATACCTGCGGGCCGTACTTTCGAATGGGTCGTTCACAACACAGATTCTGATCGCTAAAGGTCGAGTTGCCCCTCTGAAACCGCATTCACTATCGCGACTCGAACTTATTCGCCTGCCTTCTAGGAGCACGACTACTGAACTATGTGCGCAAAGTTTCTGGACTCGAACACGTTCAAGCGTACTTCTGGACAGACTTTGAGATTGCTCTCCATTGGACTGCCGGCGACCCAAGTCGATGGCAGCCTTTCATCAGCAACAGGATAGTAGAGATCAGGCGTCTAACGGACAGCTTCCAGTGGTATCACAGTCCCAGCAAGGACAATCCAGCGGACATGTTGACTTGTGCCGTCCCAGCACCGATACTACAACGTAGCGCCTTATGGCGGAATGGGCCTCATTGGCTCGCACAAGGCGAGGGAACGTGGCCCTCCAAACAATTAAAGCGAGATCCAAAAGGTATCCCGATGCAAGAGTCAAGGCGCCCGACAACCACTTGTCCCGTGGTTACACCGGACCATACCACACTACTCGACCTAATGAAACACAGTAGCCTGACGCGTGTTCTGCGCATTACTGCATGGGTATGAAGATTTCTGCATAACGCCTCACCGCTTCCACCACTATCAGGCCCATTGACAGCTACAGAATTGGTTCAAGCGGAAGTCTACTGGACACGAACGGTACAAACAATAGAATTTCCAGTCGAAGTTGCAGCACTACAGTCGGGAGGAAGGGTGCCCTTCACTTCTAGTATTGCAAGCCTCCATCCATTCCTCGACGACCATGAACTGATACGTGTTGGAGGTCGCTTGCAGCAACTGGACGTTTCCGATGAGGTTAAACACCCGATTTTACTCCCGAGTAACCACAGATTTACAGAGCTTCTTGTACTGGTCACACATGTCCGACTACTTCACGGAGCAGTCCAAGACACACTCACGGAACTACGACAGAGGTACTGGATTTTAAGAGGGCGCCAGACAGTGAAGAGAGTGCAGCACACCTGTCTCCCGTGTCGACGTAGGCGACTCGAACCAGAGGAAGCTCCAATGGCTTTGCTACCACGAGAACGCATAACAGAAACGAGCCCTTTTAATGTCGTCGGTATCGACTTCTGTGGACCTCTGTACGTGCGTGCCGCACCATCAGGAAAGGCTTACATTGTTATTTTTTCTTGTGCTGTAACACGCGCCGTACATATAGAACTTGCCTCCAACATGTCCGCTGATAGATTTCTTCTCGCCTTACGTCGCTTCGTGTCTCGACGCGGAGTACCATCGGTTGTTTACTCGGACAACGCGCAAACTTTCCATCACGCAGCCAGAGTCTTAAAGATGCTTCACACAGATGGCGTACAGGACTACTCATGCGGACTCCGTATTCAGTGGTGATTCAATGTGGAGCGAGCACCCTGGTGGGGCGGATGGTGGGAAAGTATAATTCGGACCGTAAAGGACGTGCTGAAGAGAACCCTTGGACGCAGCAGCTTAGCCTTTGAAGAACTTACCACCGTACTTCATGAAGTAGAAGCCACCGTAAACTGCCGTCCACTTACCCACATCAGTAATGATCCGGAAGAATTAGAGCCCTTGACACCATCACATTTTCTCGTAGCCAAGCGACGCCTACGTATACCGCATGGAGCAGAAATTGTACCGCAAACATCTAGTGCCGCTGAACTAAGGCGTCGTGCTCTGTATCTACTGCGATTAATAATGCAATTCTGGAAACGCTGGAAACACGAGTACCTACTGCTTCTGGACTCCGCACATAAGAGTTAGCCACGGTTATTTCCACGGGTCCATCCAGGAGATGTTGTCCTCGTAGAGGACAACTCGCCGCCCCTTACATGGAAACTCGGGCGTGTAACAGACACCGTCTCGGGGAGAGATGGAATACCAAGAGCATGCGCACTGCGCCTTGCGAACGGGCAAGAAATACACCGTCCCATTCAAGGACTTTACCTCCTAGAAGCAAACTCGCCAAGAGAAGGATCGAAGCCCGCTGATTCGACATAACAGCAAGTTGCGTTCAAAAACAAACGAGACGGAACTCTATTTTAATGGCTTGCGATAACGTTTCTTTTCGTTCTGCTTGTGTGTTAACGGCTTCTTTTGATCCCGCCCTTTTTTTGTGATTTTGTTTTCACATTACTGACACTGACCCCTCGTGTATTGTCTTGTCTCTCTTTTCTTTGGCCGGCGCGGGAAGTTGTTGTAGATTACAGGAATTCAACTACCAGAAGAAGAAAGAGAAGACAGGAAAACACGAGACCACGAACGGCAAACGACCGGAGCACGAGAGAATAAAACGGCCAGCAACGAAACGGATGCGCTCGGGTTCTTTCCTCAACACCTTCCTCGTTTCCCACCGGGAGCTTTATGCCTCAACTCCGTCTTTCTCCATGCTGACCTTACAGGCCGGCCCTACCGTGCGATAGACTTTCGCGATGGACTGAAGGATGTAATAGATTTGAGTGAAGTGCTGTCCTTGGGGCAGTTTCAGATGAGCCATTTTTGGATGGCAACGCTTGCAAGCCCCGCAGCCGCGGAAAGGTTGAAAGCGGTGAAAGAACTGAACGTGAAAAAAGAAATGTCTCATTGTAGATCCGAATTCTAAAGATGTGAAGATCAAGCTTCTCTGGCTGCCGCTGCATTTAGAAGACCAGAAGATCGCTGAGTCATTGGAGCTCTGTGGGACTGTGAGGAGCGTTACGCAAAAAAAGTGGCGAGTTCCAGGGATGGAGAATATAGAAATAATGAACAGAGAAGTCTGCCTGATTCTACATGACACAGCGACAACGGAAAACGTACCTCATCTGCTCAAAGTCGCCGGTTCCCAGTGTCTTGTGGTCATGACCGGACGGTCACCCTTGTGTCTACGATGCAAAAAGGTCGGCTACATCCGTAGACAGTGTCGTACTCCAAAGTGTGCACGTTGCAACAAATGTGGTCATGAAAGTGATGAGTGCTACTCTAGTTATGCAACCGTGCTACGAGGTCCTCTCATCGAACCAGACGTCAATTCGGAACTATTGATTGACATCACCGAAGTGGTAGACGCTAGCGGTGAGGTCCTTTCCTCACAAGTGAGGCCTAGAGACCCCGTGCCTCCGAGTTCTGATGACAGCAAGGCCACAACTGACAAAGAACTTTCTGAGAGTCAAGCCAGCGCAACCACGCAAGTGGTTGTAACAGCTTGCCAGGAGCCCAAGCCGGAAGACACCCAGGAAACGTTTAAAGTACCTAGGGAGACACCAGATGCAACAGACGACCACACGTCATCGGACTGCAAGGAGGATCCCCCAACCGAAATGGACACAACAGTCAGTACTAAGGACGCTAATGACAGCAAGCGAAAAAAGTGGTGTCGCCTGGCACCGTCGCGAGTAAGCGAAAATCCACCCTTTCACGCCAGACATTCATGTATAAGCAAAACCCTCCCCCTCCCTTCTTTCACCTCCTCCCACTCCTCCCCACTCTCCCTTAGTTGATGGCCCTCGTTTTGCCACTTTAAATGTAAGGGGTTTTAATTCTAGGAAAAACCAGTATCATTTAAAACGTCTAATTGAAGATAAAGAAGTCGATTTTCTGGCAGTACAGGAAACAAAGCTTTCGACAGATGAGCAGGTAGAACGTGCCTTACAATATTTTCTGCAGGACTACGAAGTACGCGTGAGGCATGCTGTCGGTCTTTCTGGTGGCTGTTTCTTGTACATTAGAAAATCTTTTCACCTGTCTGAATTAATGGTCACAACAAACCTTTGTGGCCGCTTCATTATGTGCGATTTTCGAGTTTTTGACACAAGGTGGAGAGTCATATGTGTTTATGCGCCCAATGAGGTTACTAACAGAGTAACATTTTTTCACCATCTCCGACCTTATTTAATTTGTGACAAGATATTAGTTCTTCTAAGAGATTTCAACTGTGTTTGTGATGAAGCTGACAAAGCTCCAACTAAAGCGCGAATTGACAAGAGCGCGAGGATGCTGCTGAATTTAGTTGATGAGAGCAATCTTTTCTATGCTGCTTCATTTCAACTATGCGGAAAACAGCTTCCATATACACATTTTCAAAATTCAGCTCACGCAAGGCTAGATAGAATTTACTGCTCCACAGAACTGATTGAAAATTTAAAGGGTTACGCTGTAGACCCAGTATTTTTTACAGATCACTGCATTGTAACGGTAACTGTTGGTCATAAGCGTAAAAATAAAGATACAAACTGGAAGCTATGGAAGCTTAATAACCAACTAATAAAAGATTAAATCTTTCTGACTAACACGACCCATCTGCTCCAGCAGATAGGACACACAACTGAGCATATATTTGCTAAATGGGAGCGTTTCAAGCAAGAACTCGAACAGCTAGCAATTGAGAGAGCTTGTATTATAAAAGTTCAGAAGTCCGAGGCAGAAAAGACGCTGCAGCATAATTTACGCGTCTTGGTTGAACTTGAATGCAAATACCCTGGGCAAGGTTTAGAAGATATAATTCGCATAAAAGCTGAGTTAGATCAATTTTATCACGATCGTTAGCAAGGCGCGGTTGTGCGCACGCGGGCTGAAAAATATTTCTCGGGAGAACAGCCAACAAAAAGGGCAATGGAGGAGGAGAAAAGGTACGCGATGTCGAAAGAATTCATGAAATAGAACAAAATAGCGTGTTTATTCAAGATACTGAGATTTTAGCAAATGTGTTTTGTGAACATTATAAGGAGCTATTTGGCAATAATGTAACATCGAAAGATTATGAATATCTAAAAGAACTGGTATCTCTACTGCCCCAGTAAGATCAGCAGTCCACAAAAGAGTTAGAGGAACCTTTCAGCATAGATGAAATAGAAAACGCTGTAGATGCCCTTCCAAATAAAAAAACACCAGGTCCGGATGGCATTACTGCAGAATTTTATAAATTGCGTAAAAACATATTATGTCCCATCTTGCTAGCGATTTTTCAAGAGGCTTATGGAACTAATTCTCTTCCACCGTCATTTCTGCGTACACATACTATTCTCATCCCAAAGACTGAGGACAAACAAAAACTTTTACATGTAACGGGCTATAGACCAATTACGTTTTGCAATGTAGATTACAAAATATTCGCAAACATGTTAACAAATAGACTACAACGTGTCATTTGCAATCTAGTTGGGAATCACCAGACTTGCGGTATTCGTGGTAGAGCCATCCAAACAAATGTCCACATTTCGAGGAGTGTATTGGAATGTGTAACCGACAGCAGTAATCAAGTTGCAATACTTTAGATTGATCTCGCGAAAGCATTTGACCGTGTTTGTCGTAGCGTGCTTTTTAAAATTCTTTCATATGTTGGCGTTGGAAATATGATATTTCAAGGTGTTAAATTGTCTTACAGTAACTGTTATACGAGCTTAGTCATAAACAATAACGTCACAACCAACATTCCAGTCCGTTCTTCAGTTCGGCAAGGCCGTCCTTAGTCCCCCTTGCTTTTTACGCTATACCTTGAACCTTTGTGCCAAAGTATAAAGAGAAGTGAGCAGGTCCAGGGCTACATTCTGTGCAAAACAGAAATTAAAGCCAGGCTTACGCAGATGATGTAGCCTACTTCTGCAAGGACAAGAAAAGCGTGACCCACGCTATAGAGCTCACCCGCCGCTTTTGTGAAGCCACTGGAGCCTCACTAAATATCGAAAAGTGCAGAGGTTTCTGGCATGGAGCTTGGGCCACGACACCAGAACGATACGAAGGCATTCAGTGGAGCTGCGCTTCATGCGATTAACGGGGAGTGCCCTTGAGACACTTCAAGAACAGCACATCCTATTGGTCCGAAGTTGCGACTGCCATAGAAAGGCGAGCAAAGAGTTTGTCTCACAGGAATTTGTCAATCTTTGCACGATCGACAGTTTGCAACGTGTTTCTGGCGGCCAAGCTCTGGTAAGTCCTGCAGGCCTTTCACTGTGCACGGAATAATATTCAAAAGTTGCACAGAGTGTTTTCCGTTTTTGTTTGGAAATCCTCTTGGGAACCTATGCGTCGCGACAACTTGTTTCGTCGAGTGTCCGACGGTAGACTTGGCCTTCCTCATTTATTTATACGCCAATTGGTTTCACGATTTCTTTTTCTTAGAGACCAAGGACGTCCTTTTCTTCGAGAAGTCATACAGAACAGACTTGCATCATCTCTTCCAGATTTTATTGTATCTTCCGCCGGAAACCCAACATGTGTGTTGATAGGGTACCTGAAAGAAGTGGTCGATGCCTTTAGTTTTTTGTCTGTAAGGTCTTCAAGAGAATATTTAATGACAATAACACGAAAGAAGTTAACAAGAGACCTGGTAGGTGTCATCTTTCCAGCGCCAATGTATCGATTAATGTTTGACAATAACGCCGGTCAAGATGTACTACGTCGGGTAAAGAAAATGTGCATTCCCCCTGCGGCTAAAACCTTTTTTTTTTAAACTGCATTGCTCCGTATTGCCTACCAAAGTGTGGTTACAAGAAAAGGGACTATTCATACCATGGTCAGAAAACCGCATCCTGGGTAAAACACCTGAAACAGTAGAGCACGCTTTTATCCACTGCTGGCATGCAGTGTTCTTTTGGGATGTTTTGCAGCGCACTCTAAAGAAAGATATTGGCATTACAAGTTATACGATTCGTTTCTTACCTGTTTCACCTGGGGATACCTTTCCTTACGATCTTGTAATTCTTCTGTCTATGTACAGCATGTGGAAATCCCGTCTTGATGTTAAAAACGAAAACGTCCACCCAAAGACTGTACGCTTTCATTTCATCGACCTTGTAACTCGTGTCCAAAGCGTGTATGATACCCTGTCAGGCGCACCCGACTGGCTACCATTGTTAACTAGCCTTCGAGACATCAAAGAGTTTTGAAGTATGAGTGAACAGTGCACGAATTGAACGTTAAATAGGAACTCTGGTTTTTTCGTATTTTTTCTATGCAATAAAAAAAAAGAAAAGAAAAAGAAAAAACCCAGCAGCTCAGTGGGAAAGACGTCCGCTTCACACGCGGCAGGTCCGGGTTCGATCCCCAGTAAAAGTGTAATTTTTTTTTTTCAAACATTTTGCGATGTTTACATTTCCTTTTTTTTACAATTATCACTGAAGAAACAAACAAAAAAGTTAACAAACAAGTGTTGTGGACGAAACGTTGCTGAATTAAATGGTATGGGATTTCTTTTTTGACACCTGCGAACTCAATGTAATCACTTTCCACAAAATGCAAGGAGCATATAAATCCGGTAGCGTCCGCTTTTCGAGGTACCCGTAAATGATCTACAGGAATTGCAGGCAGCCATTGGTCCCGATCCCGTTGATCTTTCAGAAACTCTGCCGCACCATGCCACTTTTTTCGGAGGCAGGACATGTGAGCCAGCTTTTCACGCAACATCTTGGGTGTATTCTTTTCGGAGCCGATCATGGAAATTCACCACAAGCACTCACTACTCATCTCCAACTCCTCAATGTACAAAACAACTCATCTTGGAGTACAGAAGAGCGAGCGGAATAAACATAACTGCAAAATAATCGCACGGCAAGCAGTTCCCGCCACGCCGCCTCGCATGTCGTCTGCTACGCAGAGGAAAAAAAAAGTTCACGGTCGGGTGGAGCCACGTGACTTCGCCACTCCCTCTCTCCTCTCCACCTCTCCTACCTCCGTGCGCGGGTTTCGGTTTC
This sequence comes from Ixodes persulcatus, assembly GCA_013358835.2. Taxonomy (NCBI): domain Eukaryota; kingdom Metazoa; phylum Arthropoda; class Arachnida; order Ixodida; family Ixodidae; genus Ixodes; species Ixodes persulcatus. The sequence continues at coordinate 13,094 of JABSTQ010001022.1, read as the reverse complement.
GTGCAGTTGCGTCTTTTGGCTTTATTGAAAAAAAATACGCGACTTTGTTGCAAAAGATTAATTGGGTAGTCCTCCGACACCATAATAATTGGGTAGTCCTCCGACACCATAAAGGGACACTGACACCTTCCCAATTTTTTTTTTTTTTTTTTTTTTTTTAATTAAAAAAAAATTGGGAAGGTGTCAGTGTCCCTTTAAGGGTTGGAGCTGACTTTATAACGATCGCAGCTTCTGTTCCAGCACGTCGTGGACGCCTGAGCTGCCGCGAGCGCGGCCATCGTTGATGCAATGGCTATGCGGCTTCTGGCGCATCCTGCTTAGCACTTTAAGAATTTAGATATTTTTAAATTTTTTTTAATTTCTTACTGATTTAGGTATTTTAATTAATTGTTTCAGCTCTTTCGAGGTCCAAGACAAACCCTGCACGTTTTATCATTATTTTTTTCTTTCTTCCTGCGTTAAGATGCTCCAGCAAGAGACGCTTGGCAACATTGCATGACAACCAGCGAACGTCCTGGCTGGAAAGTAAATCCGCCTCATTTCGGCCAGTGCCTCCTATATAAGTTACACTATGCCTGTCAGCTTCCCTTTAAGAGGTGTCCAGGGCCTCCAGGCACGATGCTTCACCTCACAACACGCCCGTGCGGCTAGGTAGCGCCGCCAGGTGGGCGTTCTTTTTTTTTCTTTTTTTCTAGCATGTAGTATTTACATTACTATTGAAGAGATAACATATATATGTTTTTTTTTCAACGACATGTGGAACACTTTTCCGAACATGACCGCCCTGATTCAAACGATTTTCACTGAGACGAAATACAGAAATTACGAAACAAGCCCGGCACGGCCGCGCTGGTGCAGCGCGAACGCGTAGAACGCTTGGCCGTCTGCTTCGGCGGCAGTTTGGGGCTTTGGCGGTTACCTTGAATCGCGCGCATAGAAATAGTTGGCGACGGGTCGTGTGCGAGTGAAAGGTAGAAAAAATAAGAAGTAATGTTCCGCTGAAAACAGCGAGCTGGTCCCAAGCTCTAAATTGTCGGTCAAGGACATATAGGTTTCTTGCTGTCAGTGCTGCTGGCGCGACATCATTGAATCTCGTACGGAAGAGATGGTTGGCTTCACTACACGGCAGGTTTGTACGCCTATGTGGCTCCACCGCACGGCAGCCACAGGTACTATTGACCCTCTTTCTTCCGCTTGCCAGTGCTGGGAGCCGACAGGCATTGTGTAACTATACGAGTATAGGAGGCGCTGCGTCGATGCGCGGTTCGAAGTTAAGCCGGGATCCCACTTGCAAAGGTGTATAGTTCAGTTTACTTTATGTCTGAGCGAAGTCGAAGCTACAAGCACGAGCATTCTGTCTTCAACGGTGCTTGCACGTCACGTGCACGGGTACTTGGCAGGGCCGTTGAAAGCGCCGATCTCGTTCTTTAATGGATACGCTCACCGCGCCCAGGTTGTTCTCGCCCAAGTTCTGTGTTTACCAGCACAACGTACGTGAACTGGATTTTTTACTTCATCTTTCTTGAATTGGGCGCTGGGCAAAGATTGCGCCCATTTTTTTGCTTCGTCCGCGTTCGGCTTCATTGGTTAAACAGGAGCCGCAGTAGAGCGCTGACGCCACGCTCCGCTGTGTACTCTCGCGGACAATATGAGCTGAAACAGACTCCAGCCTGTGCACGCAGTGTGCACAGTACTACCTGCGCCACCTGTCGCACCGCTCCGCAAACACTGCGCACCCTCAGGCCGAGGTAAATTCACCATTGCGCTCATTGCGCCGCTGCGCTGTTCCGGCCGTCTGCTTGCGAAATTATGGCCGACGGAACCACGATCACTATGCCTGACCCGCGCAGCAGAATGCTCACGTTTTCAGCTATCATGCATTTCAGTGCATTTCAAGAAAGTGCCGAAGTGAAAAATGCGTTGTCACGCTCGTATATCCCATAGAGTTATTATAATGTACGCTAGAGGTTCAACTGCCGCTAGTGTCTATGCGACTACCGGGAGGCAAATTGAAGCAGACAGCAACCAGTCTACTTTTGCGGCGTTCCTGTGCATTCCTATGGCAAACGCGCATGAATTTTGTTTTTCGCCGGAAAATAACACAAGTAACTTTTATTATTTTGGTTGTACCGATAGTATGTCCATTTATTAATATTGTAAAAGTGTAATTGCTTTAATTACAGCATTTTTCTTTACCACTGAACGATGTTAAGCTTCGCTATATTTCAGGCCCAAACCTCTGTTCCATGGCAGGTATCCAAAAACGAGTGACGATTCTATGCAAACTTACGATCGAAAGGAATGTAGAGTGTGTTCAAGGTTCGCTAGCATTCCGGTGGCACTTATATATTGCTAATATGCCCGTCCTGTCACTCTATGAAAATGACTCCGTCGTGCATCTTTACGATCGGTTACAAAACATTCGAATGTAAAAAAATAAAGCACGTGGCCTACGAAAGGTGTGCCTTTTTATTATTTCTTATGTCGGGCAGTTTTTATTGAGCACCTGTTCTCGGACTTTTCCATATTTGTAAAGATTTGGAGCGTGCGTTTGATGATTTGAACCAAGAACATGCATTTTCGCACATGTTCATGAGCAGAAAGAATAAAGCAGTACTTATTTATTGGAAATCGGACTATATTACCTGGCTTTCAATTTATTTTAATCGTCTGCATGCACAAGGAGTCACTTATTCAGTGTTACTGCGTAGTTCTTGTCTCTCTTAGTTTTCCAGATGTCTTTCGTTCGTTTGGCACGTATAGCCTCCATGCTTGAAAGCGCCGACGCCGTGTTCGCACTAACAGTGTCCGACAGTGCACATAAATACATGTACGAAGCGGTTTTAGCACCGTTTTTCATGCCATAAATTTAAAATAAAAACGCCGTAACTGACCAATTATTTCGTCTGCGTGACTGAGAAATGTTCCAATGTGCCTAGTACGTACGAAATATTCGTGAGATTTGCTCTTTTAATCGAGAGCAGCGAGAAAATACACTCGCCTTTTCCCATAGAAATGCATCACCGGAAGTCAATTTCCGACTGGTTGCTGTCTGCTTCACTTTGCAGCAGCACACTAGCGCCAGTTGAACCTCTAGCGTACATTGTAATAACTCTATGGTATATCCTCGAGGAGCGCTGCCTGACGGAGCTGCCTTGGCCCCCAAAATGAGTCGATCTGAATATCATCAAACACGTTTGGGGGTGCATCAATGTAGCCATGTCACGGTGTCCCCTCCACCGCTCTACTGCCGACGAATTGCGAGAAAGGGTGAGAGGTGAATGGGAGAGGCTTCGGTCCGAGCCAGACTTCATGGCCACGCTGTATGATTCTGTACCAGACAGGATGAGAGCCGTTGACACGGTATTAACTTCTTTCGAAAGTTTTACTGCGCTTCAGGACCCGCTGAACTGGACCTGTACCGATTGCAACTACAACAAAACTTGCTGCTACGATTGCGACACACTGTTTGACAACGTTAACTAGCGCATAGTTTCGAGTGGTGTATCTTTGATCCCAATCTTCCTCTATAGTGCAGTTGAACTTCCACGCCGACTATTAATCTTTTGTGTCCTACATTGTCCTCTGTGAATAATTTTTCGATGAACTTTCAAGCCCCTTCTCCTGGCAAATATATGACTGTTTGTTGCACTTTATTAAGACTAGGAATTTGTAAATAAAACACCGTGCCTGGTCAGCACATGTTTTGTTTGAAACAAACACGTGGGCCCAGTAACGAAGAAATAATGTTTTAGAACATTTTCATACCAATCAAGGTTACAAAACCTCCGCAGTAACATGTATGGTTACCGTTGTTTCTTTTTTTACAAAGCTGTGCTCGATAAAAAAAAAAAAAAAAAAAAAAAAAAGAAAAAAAAAAAGTGAAGAGCTTGCAGCAGGCTTAAATCCCGAATACAAATTTTGGCTAATATTTTATGATGTCCTACTTTGTGCATGCACTTCATATAAAAAAAGAGAGACAACCTACAACGTATTTTGATGTGACTTCCAAAAAACGATAATCGCAGCTGCAATTTAAGATACTTCAACATATTTTCTTCACCAGACAGATTTTTTTCTACGTGATTCTACCCGATGAAATGAAGTAAATCAATTGCAAAAGAGGAGCGGCAAGTGTAATCTTCTGTCCCGCCCCCCGCCCCCCCCCCCCCCCCCCCCTCTCCCTTCCGCTCTACCACACACACGCTCGCTGTCGCACCCGCCGTCTCGCTTTCAGACGGCCGTAAGAGCGAAGTGGAGCAGCAAGCGCAAGTGATAATTTATCTCGGCCTCAGGGTGCGCCGTGTGTGCGGAGCAAGGCGACAGGAGGCTTAGGTAGTACCGTGCGCCGCCGGAGCGCTGTTTCAGCTCATATTGTCCGCGATAGTATGCCGAGCGCTGCGTCAAAACATAAAAAATACTATGTTGTTGTGCTTATTTAGTAGTTTGTTTAGTGGCACTAGTTGTCCCCATCGGTGTAGTTATCACTTAACCCACTAGGGATCCGACGGTTTGATCTCCTTCCCAATATTCCGTTAAATACTTTACACAACGATGTCAAAGTTACTGACGCCAGCGCGTGGCTTCATCTATGGTTTCCTTTGTGCGAGAACGCGAATTTTGTGAAGAAAGAACAAGAAGTGTTTATTGTGACAGCTATTTTGATAGGAGATAGGAGCTAGTGCGCCCCCTATAGCCGATGGAAGTTGCGAATTGGATCAGTGGAATCTCGCTGGGAAAACATCTGAGGTAAATGTCGGACATCTGCTAAGACAATAATCTTCCTAGGGCGTGGCTATGACTTTACCGAATAGTGTGTCAATTTTCCTGCCCTGCCTCGTTTTAAATTGATCGTACCTGCGTGCTCTCGTGTAATCACAACTATTTTAGGCATGCAGTCGCACACCCTGCTGTCGCACATTGTGCGAGATACAATAATAATTTAAAATAAAACTCTTTATTCGTTGGTAGTTGGCGGTTGCTATGTATTCAGACCAGAAACCGTAGAGCCGGGGTCATACTGCTTAACTCTATTGCAAGCGGGGCAAACGGCCGCCTCCATGTCTCTGGTCGTGCGAGCAGGCCTGTACAACTGCAAGCATGGCAAAGCTACGTCCACGTGTCGGCTACACGTGCTTGCACGTATGGCGCACCGGCACCATGACAGAACAGCACACGACAAAACGGCACGCGACAAAACAGCACGGTCAAAACAGCACGCGTCAAAACAGCACAGCGTCAAAACAGCACGGCGACAAAACAGCACGCGTCAAAATAGCACGCGACAAAATAGCACAGCGTCAAAACGGCACAGCGACAGAAGAGCACGAGACAAAACAGCACAGCGTCAAAACAGCACAACGACAAGACAGCACAGCGTCCAAAAAACAAAAAAAAAAGTGAAAGCCGTTTACAACTCCCTGTAACGCCGAATTGGAGCGCAGCTCTTGAGGAGGAGGGGGGAAGGGTACTCAGGGGAGGGTATGCCCCTCCTCCTCCTCCTCCTCCTCCTCCCCTCATTCTTCAATCTCCTCCGGGGGGGGGGGGGGGGGTCACGTGACCTGGGGGTCACGTGGACACGGGGGGGGGGGGTCACGTGGACCTGAGGGGTCAGGTGACCCCCCCCCCCCCCGAGGTCACGTGACCCCCCGGGGGGGGGCTCGCGCGGTGCATTATGGGACATTTCCCATAATGCACCGCGCGGTTACGCCGACGCCGACGGCGACGCCGCTCAAGCCGGAAACGGGCGCCTAAGAGCTGCGCTCTTAAAGGTGTATCGGAATTATTGCGGTAAATATCTGTAGACTCATAAACTTCTCGGTTCTTTTCAGTTTATTGACGAAAATCAGTATACTGACGAAAATGTAACATTTAAAAGCGTTTGTTTAAAATGTATAGCGAGTTAACCAGGTACTGTTTTTTTTTTGTTGCCGTCTGTGGCAGCCGCTGCGACCTGTTCTGCAAGACGCACCTGGGCCCTATCGTGATCTGAAATTATCGTCGTATGCTCGTATTTGTACTCAGGACGAACATAAGCTTCACTACCACTTCGGTCGGAGAGGCAAATATTAAAATCTAGAAATTTGCAAGCATTGTACTCAGTGCGATTTTTCCCCATTTTCACGACTGCGAGAGCTGGTAAATTCGCGCCGACCACAGAAACGGCAATAAAACAATCGTATTTATGCCCTCCTCGAGTAGACGGAAGATAGGATTGCTAAAAAATGTGCGGCATTTACGGACGTCCTTGATTTGCATTGTGCAGTTCACGATTAGATTTTCTTCTTTGAACAAAGAATTCGGCACACAAATCCCTATCGGGTCAAAAACCCAGATTTCATCCTGAAGATCCTTGAGCCCCCGGAGCTTTTGTTGAAATTTGAACCGACCTCTGAGACAAGCTTAAAACCGCGAAAGGAAGTGGTCATATAGTCAGGAATACCCCCCCCCCCCCCACACACACACACACACACACACACTCCTCCAAACGCCCTCGAAAATACTGACCTTTTCTTTTTCTGCTGACTATACACCAACTCATGTTTACAAACAAACCGGAGCGCCCTTAGCGGACGCCACCGGCACCGCGCATGCGCGATGGGGGTGTGGGCAAAAAGCTCGCCGTCGCCCATAAACAAACCATTAAAATGCGATGTTGTCGGCGTCGGTGTGAGTCCCCCTGCCCTTTTTCGCGTTCGAATTGTTGATTCTACGTCTTCCTGGCGATGTCTGACTATCTTGAGCGGCGTCAGCGAAATTACCGAGGCTCATTACACCGCAGAACTTCGCGTGAATAATGTGACATGCGGCGATTCATTCCGCGTGGACGCCGCAGAATGTACTGATTCGCATGACGATATTTCGCTCGCAATTTTCAGTCGCGACGTCGCTCGGACTGCAAAAGCGTGAACCGCAGCTGAGATGGTCGACGTCGATACTGAACATTGCAAGCAGAATCGGACCAAGTGAATTAGGCATAAGAAGTTGGTGATGGTCACTGGTAACAATGATCAACTGTATCTACTGTTTACATCGAGCCTGCTTACCATCGCTGAGTAAGTCTTTTCTATAAGGTTTTCTATGTACCCTCTTTTTAGTAGCACTTGTAAACTTCTCCTGTATTACTTTTTAACCATTTAGAAATTATTACATGCCAGTGTGCGTGACCATGCACCATGTTACGCGTTATTGAGTTCTGTTAGCGTGGTCATGTTTCCTTTTACATTTTCATACAATTGCAACGGTGTACAACTATGATGCCATTCCATGCACCCCCTCTATGTAATGCCCCCAGTGGGCCTTTAGAGGTAATTAAATAAATAAATAAATAAACCTTCAAATTTAAGTCTTTTGAGGCCTGCACTTACTTCTTATCACAAGTACCGGGCCAACATTTGGTCTACGGGCCGGCGTTGTTTGAGAGAGCAGACGACAAGCAGAAACATTTGAAAGAGCAGACGACAGTTCGAACGATCAGGCGGCCGTTTGAACTTGAGGACGCACTGAACGTAGTCCGCAGGTGGTCCGCACAACTTGACGGTTTTCTGGCGTTCATGTTGGAACAAAACAAATAAATCTGATGACCACAAGTATCCGTGAATTCTACCCAAAGTGCTTCCCGCCCAAGCAATCGTTGTCCGACGGCGTCTGCTTTTCCCTTCTCACGGCACATATCCAGATTCTCGGACGAACTGAGCACGTGAAAACTGACCTTCAAACCTTTCTCGATACTTTTGGTACGGCCCCAGTCGCGGCGTTTTGACGAGAAGGCAGGTTTTTGTCTGGTTGCTTTCAAAACAACGCAGGAATACACGGCTGGCATGGGGACTTCTGCCCACAGCCCCAGACCGGAAGTGCGACCGACGCGCCACCACCGCGCCGTGACGTCACAGAGTTGAGTTCGTGTATAAACGACACGGACAAATCCGACAAAATTACAACAACAGCTTCGCTGAAGGAGGTTCGAACAGTTGCATTCGTTTGTTTAAAGCTTTCCGCCTGTCACCTTACAAGAATGCTTTACGCTGGATGCCGATCGGTAACTCCTGTTGTGATAAAAATCGTGGTCTACTACCAACTGCCGTGCCTTCCAAACTGTGAGTCCGACAGATCCAGTGGGGGGTTGCGAAGCAATTGCTGCTATCATTTTTTTTTTTTTATGGATCTAAGTTTAGTCATCTTCAGGTTACATAGTATTATGTGGACTGCTACTAGTGCTCATCATTGTGACTGACTCTTGTAGCCTCGTGAAAAGTCCGGGGGGGGGGGGGGGGAGGTTGTGACGCGATATTTTATATATATATATATTTATTTATTTATTTATTTTGGGGGGGGGGGGGGGGTGGTCTTCGGGTTGCGGAGTTTGGTAAGCACTAAAATAGGCAATAAATTCCTTTATAACCTGGCGACAATAAATGAAAATGTGAAGGAGGTTCGATATTATTCGCGCAGAGAGAGGTGAAGAGCGCGCTCGAAGTTGCTACATGCGTGCTGTTTTGTCGCTGTGCTGTTTTGACGCCGTGCTGTTTTGGCACGTGCTCTTCTGTCGCTCTGCCGTTTTGACGCTGTGCTGTTTTGTCGCGTGCTATTTTGACGCGTGCTGTTTTGTCGCCGTGCTGTTTTGACGCTGTACTGTTTTGACGCGTGCTGTTTTGACCGTGCTGTTTTGTCGCGTGCTGTTTTGTCGTGTGCTGTTCTGTCGCGTTCCCTGGCGCACCAGCCGTACCGCCATGTTTGCAATAGACTACTTCCATAAATCCGTCACCGCGCGCGTTGCATTCTGGGAGCCTGTGACCAGGAACGGAGGGCGTATGGATTTCGCTTTCCACTGTTTCCCACAATGCATAACGCGGCATTACGCCACAATTTGTGTTTTAGAATAACTATATTGTCTATAGACAATTGCAAGCATGGCGCCTCACTGACGCCCCATGCGTGTATACATGTGCAGCGTGTGCGTGAACGTAGCTTTGGCAAGTTTGCAATTGCACATACTTGCGCGCACGAGCAGAGACATGGAGTCGGCCAGATGCCGTACTTGCTATCGTCTATACATCATACAAAAGAAAGTCTGCAAAAATATTCGAATGCAAGTCACTACGCGATCCGTCCTTCGAATGCTGTATGGCAACATGCAACGAGAAATTTGGCAAGCACCATTCGAACCACCGATATTGCCGCGAGCGCAGCAGACAAAATAGGCAGCGCGCCCGTGGCCTAACGGTTATCGCGCTTGTCTTCCACGCAGAAGGCCAGGGTTTGATTCCTGGCCGCGGCTACACATTTTTGTTCACACTGTAATGTGATGTTCTGGTAAATTCGAGAACCGTCTTGCTGATTCGAGGTTAGAATGTCCTACGCACCGAACCTTCTACGCCGAATGCTCCAGAAGCCCCCGCGTATACAAAAGCGGCTCCGCATGGCCAGCTGGAGTCAGTCTCGCCTTAGCGTTCGATCCTGCTGTTTCGCCGCCATCGACGTCTGCGACGCTATCCTTCTTCTTTTCTGTTTTTGGGCACAAGTTCGCTTCATTAAACGTTTAGTTTCTTTAGTTATTCTTCGCCTCATCATTTGTCATTTGTGACATTTTGGTGGAGGTGCGGTGTACCACATGCCCGTGCAGCGTTCCCCTCCAAGAGCCCGCAGTGAAAGTCCGATTCCAAGCCCGTTGAGAAGACCACTCTACGCGGAACCTGAAACTCGGACCAGCCGCCGCACCAAGGGAGAGGATCCTGAATACGGTTTGCTGCTGGACAAGCCCAAGGGGGGATCGGTGGCCGAGTGGGCTAGCGCACACCAGCTCGGAGCACGTAGAGCGAAAGCTCGCGCTGCAGAACCCAGGGATTCTGGGTTCAATCCCCACCCCTGCCCGTTTCGATCTGGATGAGCATCATACCGGCGTGCGATCGTGTATCACTATTGCGTGATACACGTTATACAAAATGACAATGTTGCCGACACAACAGACCCCAGGCTAGCGGTTGTACTGCACTGGCTAAATTGCTCATCTACAGCTGGGAGACCTCGTCGCCCGTTGAGGCAGACCAAGTTCTAGGCTGTATAAACATACACACAACCCAAGCCCAAGCCAAAGAAGACAACGATGGCCAACCAGGCGCAGACCCCCAGCCGCTTCTGCCGTCATATACCTGCCCGTCGCACCCAAAACTCCGACGCCTTTCCACGGAGACGCCCACGAGGACATCGAGGACTGGCTGCAATATTATGAAGGTGTGGCCCGCTATAACGGGTGGTCAGCTGAGCACTGCTTGCAGAACCTTTACTTCTCGCTGGAAGGAACTGCGAGGCACTGGCTGGAAAACCACGAGGCTTCTTTGACGTCGTGGGAGCTGTGAGAGGGCCGAAGATCTCCTGCGAACAAGAACCCAAGGCCTAAATGAGAGCATCACCAGCTTCGTCGAGGATGTTCTCCGCCCGAGCGCCCGCGCCGATCCTCAGGCTACCGAGGAGAAGCAGCTGCACCACCTGATGAGGGGTGTGAAAAGCGAGATATTCGGCGGTCTCATCCGCAATCCCCCGACAACAGTCGACGAGTTCGTCACGGAGGCGACAAATATGGAACGGGCCCTGCTAGCACGCGCCAGACACTACCAACGACACCTGGCGTAACTACTCAGGCGACATCTGGATCCGACCTGGGCACCATCCTCCCCGGCATCCGTGACATTATCCGTGAAGTCGTCCAGGAGGAATCGAAAAAGCTGCTGCCCGCTGCCGCACCCTCGGCCTCGCTCTCTATCGCCGAGGTTGTGCAGAAAGAAGTTCAGAGAGCCATCCAACCAGAGGCTCCCGTCGTTGTGGCAGCCACCGAGGAGCCCACATTAACTTACGCCGCAGTGGCCGGACGGCCACCGCCTCCTCCTCGCACGTATGTCGCGCCGCCCCGACATCAGTCTCCTGCGCCGCAACACGACAGACGCCACGATGACCCGGTGCAGTACGCCCCCCCCCCCCCCCCGGAGCTTCGCGCACCCCGGAAACCGACGTGTGGCGAACGCCCGACCGACGCCCTCTGTGCTTCCATTGCGCCGATGCCCAGGCCGACGACTTGGGCTGCGCGGGTTCCACCCGAACGACCCGCGCCCCTGTTATGGTGAACGACCTCGGGAGATCAACAAGTACTTGCGACGACCTCAGTCCCTCGAGCCTGCGTCCCGCCGAGAGTTCCGGTCGCCGTCGCCGCGACGTCCAGCTTTGCCGATGCACCGACCTCGACGTGAAAGCCTGTCGCCCCTCGCTCCTCGCCGGGGAAACTAGGCGCGGCAACCCCTGGTGGTGGAGTTGCCGAAGACGACCGACGCCAAGATCCTCCACGAACGTCGGAGGGCACCCACTCGAACGCCACCAGAGACCGAAATGACTCCCCTGCAACGGTGTCCAACAACCTAAACGTTGTTATCGACGGCCACGACGCATCGGCACTCGTGGACACCGGAGCAGACTACTCAGTCTTAAGTGGGAGGCTCTCTCGCCGCCTTCGAAAAGTGACAACGCCGTGGGAAGGCCCTCAAATACGAACCGCCGGTGGGCACCTCATCACACCTGTCGGGAGATGCACTGCTCGCGTCGAGATCCACGGTGAAGCGTGCCCTGTGAAGTTCGTCGTTCTGCAAAATTGTTCGAGGGACGTTATCCTCGGAATGGACTTTTTTTGCGAGTATGGCGCCGTCATCGACCTCGGAGCAAACCGGCTGACGCTACGAAAACCTGCTCCACCGCGGGAGGAACCCAAAATGACGTCATCTGCGGTCAGAGTCCTCGCAGACCACGTGAACTTACCGCCGCGGTCGAGTGTTTTTCGTACCCGTCGGGATCGATGAGGCTTTCTGCGACGACGTTCTGCTCCAGGGAAGCCTCCAGCTGCTTCTTGGAGAGAGATCGGCGTCGCAAGAGGCATCGCGAAGCTCCAAGACGGACACACTGTTACACTCGTAACAAAACTTCCGACAGGAGGCTCAGCACCTTACGAAAGGCACCGCCGTGGGTCACGCCGAGGAACTCGCGGACCCAGCCGCAATCGCCGGAATAGCAGAGGACCTCTCTTCGTGGCCACACAAGACAACGCCGCATTCGCATTTCGACATAGATCCAACCCTGCCTGCCCCACAACGACGACAACTCAGTGACCTTCTCGCCGAGTTCAGTGAGTGCTTCTCCACGTCGTCAAAGGTTCGCCAAACGACGGTTGCGAAACATCGAATTATAACTGATGACGACGCGCCTCCTGTCCATCGGTCGCCGTGTCGTGTATCAGTGAAAGAGAGAGAAGTCATCCAGAAACAGGTCCAAGAAATGCTCGACGACGACATCGTCCAGCCCTCAAAGAGTCCGTGGCTTCACCGGTAACCCTGGTGAAAAAGAAAGATGGAACTCTTCGGTTCTGCGTGGACTATCATCGACTAAACGCCGTAACGAAAAAGGACGTCTACCCGCATACACGCATCGACGACACTCTGGACCGGTTGCGCCATGCCCGATACTTTTCGTCGATAGACCTGAAGAGCGGGTACTGGCAGATCGAGGTCGACGAACTGGATCGTGAAAAGACTGCCTTCGTCACGCCGGACGGACTGTACGTATTTAAAGTGATGCCGTTCGGACTGTGCACAGCACCGGCGACGTTCCAGCGCGTAATGGACACCGTTCTTTCCGGCTTGAAATGGCAAAGCTGCCTCGTCTATCTCGACGACGTCGTGGTATCCGCAAGCGACTTCGACGAGCACCTGAGACGTTTGCGAGCCGTGCTGCAGGCTATCCAGAATGCTGGACTGACACTAAAGCCGTCAAAATGTCGGTTAGCTTACGGCGAGCTCAAATTCCTGGGCCATATCGTGAGTGCTCAGGGTGTAAGCCCTGGTCCTGCCAAGACATCCGCTGTTGCCAAATTTCCGAAGCCATCAGACAAGAAAGCCGTAAGAAGATTTCTTGGACTGTGCTCTTACTACAGACGTTCCGTTCGCGATTTTGCCAAGATTTCTGCACCGCTCACGCATCTGACGAAGGACGACGTGAAATTCCAGTGGGGGGAGGAGCAAGAACAAGCGTTCAACGAACTGAAGGAAGACTCAGTCGCC
>JABSTQ010001021.1:0-17180 GCA_013358835.2 Ixodes persulcatus | reverse complement strand
GTCTGCGTGTGCGCGTGCACGCGCGAGAGTGTTTATGTGCGTGCTTGTACATGCGTGTTTGCCTGCCTACGCGTGAGTATATATGTGCGCGTTATTATACGTGCATGTGCGTGCGTGTTTGCACGCGTGGGCGTGTGCCTGCTCATATGTGCGCGTGCGTGTGCGCGGGCTTGTCCGTGCGTACGTGAATGTGCATCCGTGCCTACGCGTGCGTGCGCGTGCATCCGCGTACCTGTGTTCGCGCATGCGTATGCGGGCCTAATTCGTGCGTGTGAGCTGGCGCGTGCGTGCTTGATGGGCGCGTGCGTACTTGGGCTTACGTTCGCACGCATGGGCGTGCGTGTTTGCGTGCGCATGAGTAAACGTGCGTGTTGCTCCTGCACGCGCGGGCGTGTACATGCTTGTGCCCATGTGTGTGTGCATGCATGTGTACGTGCGTGGCCTTGCGTACGCGTGCCTGCATGTGCGGGCATGCCGCTGCCTGCATGCGTGTCCATGTGCGCGCGTGAAAGTGCGCGTTTTCGCGTGCTTACGTTCCTGCGCAATATCGCACGCAGCCCAGGCGCAGCGTGCGATATTTCGCGGAGCAGAGCTACTACGCATGCTGAGAAGGCGTCCCATAGCCTAGTAAGGAGAGATGACAGCTCGCAGAAGGCGTTTATTGGAAAGTTTTATGGACCTTTCCGAAAACGCCTTATATATTATTTATTCTAATTGTTTGTAACGCTGCCTGAATGAGAAAGAATCGTGTTATAGGGTAAATATACCGGGTGTTGTTTTTTTTTAGTTGCACCATACGTATTTTATTAAAAATAAAAAAGAAGAGTAGCATTAGGACCAGGCACGTAGCCCGGAATGGCGGGGGAGGGGGGGGCATGCCCCCCCCCCCCGAAATTTTCTATTTTGCTGTGGGCCCCTTATCTCTCTCCCCTCCCTCCCCCTCATACAGCATTTTGTCATAAGCGCCCCCCCTCCCCCCCCCCCCCCCCCCCGAAACAAAATCCTGGCTACGTGCCTGGTTAGTACGCTTTTAATTTTGTCATTACCTTACCCGACTTGGGTGTCAGTATAGTAAGTTACGGGTCAAGAAGGTAGCGGCAAATGCCACCTCCGCATCCAATCGCGTCTCATTGTTTCCGAGACGTCGTGAAGAGGGTTTTGCCTTCCTGTGAATATTTGCTTTATCTTTCGACTTTGACTTAGCGTTGTGGAAGCCACGAGAGGGTGATTAGAACTAATGCCACTTTTCTTTCTTTATTCCTAATGCCACTTTTCTTTCTTTATTTATCATGGTATACGTTTGCTGCAACTAGAAAAAAAACACGCGGTATTACAACTTAATAAATAAAGCATGACGATTCTAGAGACTAGGAAAGATATCTATCTTATTTAGCTAAACAGCGTTTTAACAATGCTCGAATTGTCTTGTAGCACTGTGCGATTAGCCCACATGATCCGACCGCGCGGCAATAACTTATTACAATTATTCGCCTTTTTTTTCATGCAGGCAGCTATTGTTGGCCACAGTACCCAGAAAGTCCTGTTCCTTGGTGTCAGGAACAAGTTTTACATAATGTGCACAAGAACGAAGCCTGGAGAAATGCCGCCAGACCACAGGTGCTTCAAGAACTGGCAGGGGAGCTCAACGAGCATGGAGAAGGACATAATTGTTGAGGGTTTCCGTCAAAGCGTGGTGACGCATGGTGTCAAATACACTCGTCTCATTGCAGATGGTGATTCCAGCACATATAGGGCAATCTTGGAAGCGGCTCCATACGGAAACCAGGTGGTCCAAAAGATTGAATGCAGGAATCACATCCTCCGTAACTATAGTGGACACCTTAGAGAGGTAGCTCAGAGAAAGAGGTCGACACCAGTCCCGGCAGCATTGAGGAACCTCGTCCTGCAGAGTTCAGTTCGTCTGAGGTTTGGTGTAGCCACGGCCATCAAAGCGAGAGCAGCAGGTGAGAATCGTCCTTTGCCTGCAAAAACCGAGGACTTGGCAAGGGACATTCGAAATGGGCCAAGTCACGTGTTCGGGCAGCACGACAATTGTGCCCCATACTTTTGCAAGGGCCCAAAGCCAGGAGAAGTGAATCATGTGCCTGAACTGAAGCGATGTGGCTTGTACGATGAGGTCGCGATTGCAGCAAATCGTGTTGCCAACAATGCCAGCAGCCTGATCCTGGACGTTGACAACAACTCAGCAGAGCATGTGAACTCTCTGGTGGCGAAGTTTGTTGGCGGCAAGCGTATTAACTACTCGCAAAGGGGGTCGTACCGACTGCGTTGCCTTGGAGCCTCTGTCGCTTTCAATTCGCCAGGAGAGTATCACCGAGCAGTTCACAAATCTGTGTGCAAGAACAGTCCCGGAAAATACACGAAGGTGTATCAGATGGCGCTGGCATCGCGTCGGGCTGCGAGAAAGAAACAAAATCTGTTGCAGCAGCCTCGTGCAAGACGCTGCCTAATCACGGCATCTTCCTCTAGGCGTTGTGGGCCTGACGCAGATTATGGCCCTCAGGCACAGCAACCAGACATGGAACCAGAGAAGTTCCAGCACACTTGTCAGGTATTTCTGGAGTCTCTTCGTCTGTCGGATGAGGGTAGATCGGAGCTCGAACGGGCCACTCAGGGACAGGCCGCATGCCCGAGATGGAAAGAGGAGCGGAAAAAGCGACTGACTGCTTCCTCCTTCGGCAAGGTTTGTAAGATGAAGCCAACAACAAGCTGCGCGAAGACGGTGGTAGGGCTTCTCTACAAGGAATTCAGTTCACCAGCAACACAGTATGGCAACGATCAAAAGCCTCTGGCTCTAAGAAGGCTCGAGGCTGACATGGGAGTTTCTGTAGAAACGTGTGGGCTTTTCGTTGATCGGGAGCACCCATACCTTGGAGCAAGCCCTGATGGGCTGGTGAATGACGACAGCCTGGTTGAGGTTAAGTCTTCTTACACAGCCCGTGGCCTCACTGTGTTGGAGGGAGTCAAGCAGAAGAAGATCAAGTGTGTCACGGAAACAGATGGACGTTTCAGTCTCATCAGGACGCACAACTTCTGGTACCAAGTTCAAGGACAACTGCACATCACAGGGCGTCAGTTTTGCCTCTTTGTTGTATGGACGGGAAGCGACATCTCCATTGAGAAAATCGCTCGAGACGATCAGTTCTGGGAAGTTCAGATGCTCCCACAGCTCCAGAAGTTTTACCGCTACTGTCTGCTTCAAGAAATCGTTGATCCCCGACAAAGTCGAAGCATGCCCATCAGGGACCCTGACTACATCCTAGAGGCAATTAGGGAGAAAGCCCAGAAGGCACCGAAGACGAAGAAAGTGAAAAAATGAGAAAGCATTAAGGCACAGTAACAGCAAACACAGGAAAATCTTTTCCGGTGTGCTGTTACATTGTATAGTTGTTTCTTATGTTCTCACTGATACCAGCACGCTCACCTCAAAATGCAACGTAAGTGTTTTGTCAATGTTTCATGATACTATTCAAGCTGACGTTTTGTTTGTAATTCCTCCCGTGCCTTTCGTTCAATTTTTGCGCTGCATTGGAATGGCATGGTGTTGCATATGTGCGTTCTCTCTGTTCATTAGCTTTTTCGTGATACCGCCGATTACCTCTCCAGTTTCATTTTACTGTCCAAGTCGACGTTTTGTTTGCCGTTCCTCCCGCGCCTTTCGTTCAATTTTTGCGCGGCATGGGAACGACATGCTGTTGCATATGTGTGTTTTCTCCGTCCATTAGCTTAGTTGTTTCATGATACCGCCCATTAGCTATCCAGTTTCATGTCACTGTCCAAGCTGAAGTTTTGTTTGCCGTTCCTCCATGCCTTTCGTTCAATTTTTGCGCGGCATGGGAACGACACGGTGCATGCATATGTGTGTTCTCTTCATCCATTAGCTTCGTACTTTCACGATACCGTCCAAGCTTCCATCGCCTCCCGGATAACTCTTGACACGATATGGGAACGACACGGTGCTTGCATATGTGTGTTCTCTTCATCCATTAGCTTCGTACTTTCACGATACCGTCCAAGCTTCCATCTCCTCCCGGATAACTCTTGACACGGTATGGGAACGACACGGTGCTTGCATATGTGTGTTCTCTTCATCCATTAGCTTCGTACTTTCACGATACCGTCCAAGCTTCCATCTCCTCCCGGATAACTCTTGACACGGTATGGGAACGACACGGTGCTTGCATATGTGTGTTCTCTTCATCCATTAGCTTCGTACTTTCACGATACCGTCCAAGCTTCAATATCCTCCCGGATAACTCTTGACACGGTATGGGAACGACACGGTGCTTGCATATGTGTGTTCTCTTCATCCATTAGCTTCGTACTTTCACGATACCGTCCAAGCTTCCATCTCCTCCCGGATAACTCTTGACACGGTATGGGAACGACACGGTGCTTGCATATGTGTGTTCTCTTCATTCATCCCGCTTCCCCTCGTCCCTCTTTTCTGATTGTAAGGGAAGAAACGGCGGGTATCGTGTACTAATCGGAGGTGCCGCCAGTGCGTCGCCATAGCAGGCCCGAACGTTGTGCCCTTTGTACCCGAGGGCGGCTCCTCACACTCCGAAACGCGATGCCTAATCGACGGGCGGCATCAGCTGACGTGGTCTTCTTCATGCCATGCCAAAGGTCCCACGGCGACCTCCGATTCCTAAAATAAAATTAATGGTTCTTCACCATAATGTTTGTGGTGCTTCTCTAAAATATTTTTGACGAGAAACAAATTTAATGGGGTGATGGCGGTTTGAACTCGTAAAAAAGGAGTGAAACTATGAGTCATTTATTAATTGATGAAAATTAAGATATTTTTATAGAACAGTGGACTATTTCTTCCTAAAAACCACATGGTACTTTGATTCTTGTGTAAGAAGGACCATAGATATTCGGTTGAAACAATTTTTTAAAAAAAAGTAATATACGAGAATTTTAGCCTTTTTGATAGTTTGGTTACAAACTATCTCGTTGCTGCTATGACGTGCGGTGTATGAAATTAGATTTCAAAATCGCTTCATGGTCCCTTTCAAGGGGCCGTGAAACGTTTCTCGGAATTTAGGCGCTATGTGCTTATTTGAATTACCGGTCCTCTAGTATGCAACCCTCATGAGTTCGTTTTATCGTCCGGATTTATTTATTAGCGTAAGACAACAATTTCCTTCTCCAGGAAAGCTTCCCTTTCAGTTCTACGACTATACGTCACAACTAGACAGCCAATCGGAAAGTTTTTGCTTTCTGATGTCACGCGTACAATGGCAAAGGCACGCGCCTTTGCCACAGTCAGCACATTAACATTGTGTGGTGCTTAGCTGATGGCGGCATTAATGTGGGAACGGTGGGCGGCTAGCAAACAATTTTCAAGACACAATCGCCCCCACACACAAACAGAGATGTTCCAAACTTCCGCTGCCACAGCGCTCAGAGCCCGCAGGCTCACAGAGTTTCGACACCCTCGGCATGTTTAACATCTTCGATCACGCAACCACACAAAAACATCTTTTAACAGCCATCACATCTGTCGTCGTCTACTTACAAACACGCAAACCATTAGTATTAAAGAAAAGCTACTGTAACAAATGGCCGGGGACTTTTCAGGCATTCCCTCATCTAGTAGTGTTCACAAGATTGGGCCGGGGGGGGGGGGGGGCGGTCTTTTTTTAATAATATTGCTTACTGGAAATGACTGATTTTCCTGCCCCCCCCCCCCCTTTCTTACGCCACTGCCCCCCTCATCTAAGCACAAGACAATAAACGTCGGAAATTGTACACTGTTCTTTTTCTCTTTTTTTTTCTTTCGCCAATAAAAATATTCAACCGTACAAAAAAGAAATTTTCCGCAGAACGTTTTTTTTTCTTTTCATTTTTTTTTTTGGAGGAAAGGGGGGTGGGGAGGGCTGATGTGTTTGGTATGTCCGTGAGTTTTGGGGTGGGTAAAAGATTAATAAAGAAGTCCCCCCCCCCCCCCCCCACACACACACACACATTGATCGCCCGTGTCCGATCCCCGAGGCGCGAGTACCGTTTATTCTTAAGTGCACCACCCAATACTAATTAATTGTTTTAAAAAAAGCAAAAACCCTAGCGTGAAATTATTCTAATTCTGAAACCAGAACCACCAATATTTCCATTCACTCGTCGAGGCTGCCATTACGCCAGTCCAGTGTCATTCATTTCTGCCCCAGTCTCAGGTTTATTCAACGTGACTTATAAAATTTAAAAGCGCTAACAAAGACGAGAACAAGAAAGGAAGGCGAACGGGACGAGCACTTACTCTCAACGTCCTGTTTGCCTTCCTTTTTGTCCTCGTCTTTGTTAGCGCTTTTAAATTTTATAAGTCACGAACCAACTCGTCCGCTTCGCCCCTTTATTCAACGTGGTGTTTATAGCATTCATAGTTTCCCGCGAAAAAATCGCGCCACACGCAGCCGCGCCTTCGCACGCAATCCGCACTCAGAGTGCGGATAAGAATCCAAAATTATCTGTACTCGGAGTGCGGATTAGAATCCACCACTATCCGCACTCGGAGTGCGAATAGGGACAGCTGAGTTGGTGTATAAACGTCTTGTGTCCCTTCGGGAACAAGTAATACCGCCCCCTTCAGGTAAGAAAGAATATTGGTGGGGACTGAATTTAACATTTTAATAACTTCGCGAGAGAAAAAAAATATTTTACCTATAATTTGGGTTACTCGTTCGGTTGTTCTATTGATGTGCAAACCAATTTTGAAGCAAATCGGCGGTTAGTCAGAGTTTGCTCTTAAACAGATCACTCATGAGCAATATAGTGGATCTAAGTGTCTTGCAACATCTGCTACAATGGCAGCATCAATTCTGGTTCATCGCTTCAAAAATCAATTCATTTCAAAGGCATAGCTGTCGACAACTGCAGACGCGAGACAAAAAAACAACTTGAACTCCAGTATTTTGTAATCTTCTTTTTCCTCGTCTGCCCCTATGTTCGCCTCCGTGGCGCAATCGGTTAGCGCGTTCGGCTGTTAACCGAAAGGTTGGTGGTTCGAGTCCACCCGGTGGCGGCATTGTTTTCTTTTTTATTTTTTAGTGATTTTTATTCCAATATATGTCGTATATCGTCCCGATCACTTCGGTACGATACCCGATACTCAGCCGACGGCTTTACGCATGCATCGTATGGTTATCGGACATCGTTATCGAAGGCATCGCAACAATACCTCCATTAGCGCTTCTTTTGTTTATTATTTATTTATTTATTTATACGTACTGCGAGCCATAATTGGCACAAGCAAGAAGGGCAACACATGGGTGGAGGAACATACCCAATATACAAAGCAAGAAAGACGCCGTCTTGCTTTTGCGATTCGTTCTATCGTATCCGCTGATGCAGCAACATTCATTGGCTGCAGAGCATTCATGAGATGCCGGCAACACGCAACGGAATCTGAACGCTCGGCGCAAAAAAAAGTCGGCGAAAAATCCAGCGACCTTGATTGGCCATCGCCGCACTTGACCATGGCGTCGTCCAATCATAACCGCCGGATTCTCGCCAAGTTTTTTATTTTTTTTTTTTTTTTGCGCCGTGTGCTTAGATAAGGATTCCAGACCGAGCAACGAAGCCTATTGGACACGACCGCCGCGTCAGCGTTCGGCACGACCTCGTGTCCAATCAACGCGTCGAAGGACGCTTGGCTTCGGGCTCGAGTCCAATTGCCGAGTGGGCGCCAGCCGACTGTGATGACTGACGTTGCGTGGAGTTAACAAAGGAATGTTCGCAGGCCTTGAATATTTTTGTTGTTGTTGCTTGAGCAGGATAAATGGGTCGCATGGAGGTTGAGACAGACATGATGTTATCAATCAATCAATCAGCTTTATTGTGTTTCCCAAACAGCTTTAGGGGCTTGATGGGCAATTACGCTCTTCTCCCCTCCCCCGCCTTCGAATCCCCCCGGGGACATTGCTACTCCTTATGTACAGTCACCGCCAATATAGAAGACACACTGAGAGGTCATAGCACGCGGGCAAGATGGTGGCAGGCACGGCCTGCGTTCTGGGCAGTTCCACATCGCTCCGAGAGGGGCGAAACTTGGTAGACTCGTATTTGTGTACGTTTTACGTGGAACATGTAAGTTGTCATCTGCATACTATTGTTATAAATTTATGGTGTGCATTGATTTTTATTTTATTTTTTTTAGCTCAGCTTAAGTTAGTGACAAGGTATTGATTTTGTTCGAGTGGGATTGATATATGAGCAGTCCTGATGATAAATATTGTATTCCTGATGCGTTGAATGCAGATATATATATACCTCTGAATTGTTAACTACAATTATTTCTGCTGTTTCTGTTTGTTTTTGCGTCACCGCTGTTGACAATTATTGTAAGGAGGGGGAAAGCGGGGGGGGGGGGGGGGGGGAGTACTGTCAAGTTGTATACTGTAGCTTTGTTTTCTTGGTCTCTCTCTGTTATAATTGTGATAGAATGTTTTATTATTATTGTTATAATGCCCCTACCTGCAATGTGTCACCGAATACTTGTGAAATAAAAATTATTATTATTATTATTATTATTATTATTATTATTATTATTATTATTATTATTATTATTATTATCATTATTATTATTATTATCACTAGCCGAACAACTAAGCGTTGACAGCTTTGAGCCCGCACAAGTAGTGGCAGCTCACCGCCTCCCGGCTAAGCTTGGCGCTGTGCCTCCTATCCTGGTTCGGTTCAGTTCAGTACCACACAAAGAACGCTGGATGACTTGTCGCAAACGCCTGGGCACCTTGCCTACTGATGACTCCCATCCAAGGATATATTTCAATGACAATCTCACAGAAGCAAACCGGAAGCTATTCTGGATGGCAAGATCAAGAGGAAAAGAAAAGGGTTTCAAATTCGTATGGGTCCGACACGGTAAAATCTTTGCAAAACAAAGCCAGAGCTCTCAACCCATTCGCATCACTGACGTTGGTGCATTGGATAAAATTGCTTAGGCCACGATGACTAATTGTTTCCAACTAAAAAACTTAGAGTCCTGTATAGAAACCTTCAAGTCCACCTCGTGTCATACTTTTACTTTATTCCACGTAAATATTAGAAGTATTCGGAAGCACTGGGATGAATTCCAACTTTCTATTATTTCTATCCTTCCTATTGCTGATATTTTTGTTCTGACAGAGATTAATATACATCAAGATGAAGCAGGGCTATTCACTTTACCAGGCTTCAAAAGTGTCTTCTACACCCGCGAAAACAAGCGTGGAGGTGGTATTGCGATCTTCCTTAAAAACAAGATATCTTTTACGGAACTCCAGTTAACATTCCACTCAGCTGAGTCAAAAGCTCCGCATATAATTACCTCTGCCTATGATCTCTATTTACTTACATTTTATAGACCACCTTCAGGAAAAAGCTGCAGATTTTCTTTGTGACCTGCGGAACAGTCTGCAAACTTTGCCGGCAACTGCTTCTTTATGTCTCGTCGGGGACTTTAATATTGACTTACTGAAGCCTTCAAGTGGCTCTAGTTTGTGAATATTTGACACTGCTAGCAGATCATGGCATTGAACCAGCAATCCTTGTCCCAACTAGAGAGGAACTTTTAGGAAACAAACTTGTAATCGCGTCTCTTGACCACATCAATCTGAGATCGGCATCCTTCAAAACAAAAGCAGCAGTCATTACTCACAAATTATCAGACCACTATTTTGTTGCATGCCATTTAGAATTCCCCTATGATACGCCGACTTCAGTTTCTAACAAAATTCATCGGGTTGAAATTGTTAATCGACAAATGTTTGACAACTTTGTCTCTAATTACGACTGGAATGCTTTTCAGCAATCTGTTACACCTTCAGATATGTACCCCCGTTTTGTGCAGCTGTATAAGCGGTTTTCAGAATCCTCAAAGAAAGTAATTCTTCGCAAACAACGAAATTTAAATTTACGTTGGTTAAATAAGGATATATTATCTGCTATACAACTTAAAGAAATAGCCTGGAGACGAAGCCGGCGCTCACCTCATAATTCTAACCTTCAAGCTGAATTCCGAACTCTTCGGAACAAAGTAAGCGCACTTATTCGCTCGGCGAAGCGTCAATATTTTCAAAAGCAATTCTGCGCATCAAAGTCCAACTTTGCAAGATCCTGGACACTGATTAATGAACTACGCGGAGTCGCACCCCCTGGTTTACAAGCTGACACTTTTAGCGAATATTTTGGACCCGATTCCCTCGCTACGGCGAATACCTTCAATAACTTCTTCGCCATATTTTCGGGCAAAGCCAGACGAAGTCCAACACCGCCCAGTCTCTTACCCCACACCAAATTAGCTTCTGCATTTCTTCCACTCATGACAATGATCGATCTGGAAACTATAATATCAAGTCTCAAACCTAGAAAATCACCAGGGTATGATGGAATTCACCTCTGCGACATCCAAAGAAATTTTAGGCACATACAAGACACACTTCTACTCATGTTTAACGGAATAATAGAGTCGGGTGTCATTCCTTCAGGATTAAAAACCTCCATTGTTAAACCTCTTTTCAAGGGAGGCAAACGTGACCGGGTTGAAAACTACCGACCAATATCTATTCTTCCGTGTCTTGCTCAAATTTTGGAAAAGTATATTTATATAATTATGTCTTCTTATATCGAAAAATATGACATAATATCGCAATCCCAATATGGTTTTGTGCCGGGACGTGGGACACAACCTCTTCTTGAAGCACTATCAGACGATTTAAATTTTGGTTTCGATCACAACTTATTTATCTGCGCATGTTTTCTCGATGTCAGTAAGGCATTTGACACGGTGTGCCATTCTATTTTGCTTCAAAAACTTTCCTTTATCGGTTTCCGGGGACCATTCTTATCTCTGTTAAACAATTTTCTCCAAGGTCGATCGCAGCTTGTTTCCATCAATGGCATGCAGAGCATAAAAGTTTCCTTAAAAGCGGGGGTTCCACAAGGTTCAGTTCTTTCACCATTGCTTTTCAATATTTATGTTAATGACATGAGTTTATCTGTTTCAAACTGTACCATTTATCAATACGCGGACGATACTCTTTTGCTGACGAGCCATATTTCATATGCCAGAGCAATGGGTTTGCTCCAAGACTGTGCCTCAGAGCTAATGAACTGGTTTGCGAATAATCTAATTAATATAAATATTTCGAAAACTAAGCTCGTTTGTTTTCACAACCCCCTTAAAGTTGCTGAGCTAAATATTCCTCTCTTGTTGCATGCGTCTCACTGTGTCCCATGCCAATGTATCCCTATTTTTTCTTCATACACTGTGAAGTACCTAGGAATAACGTTCGATTCGGATCTCTCCTGGAACTCCCACCTAACAAAACTCTGTTACAAATTAAGAAGCGTCTCCTGCTTATTATATCATATCAAGACATTTCTACCTTTTAATCTCAGGAAGCTTATAGCTCACTCGTTAGCTTATGGTACACTCCGATACGGCGTAACAGTCTTTGGCAAATGCTCTGGTTTGTGGCAGGCCAAGATAAATGCAATTCTAAAAGGAATCTTACGGAATGTTCAGTATAAACCTGCATCCTCAGATCACGATCCTTTTAAGGCTTTGTCCATGCCAAACCTGCAATCTTTGTTTCTTGAAGCAGTCGTGCTTGAACACTACTGGAAGGATGAGTTTAAAACTCTTCGCCCGAATACGAGACAATTACGAAAAATATCAAAGTTTCTTGTTCCCGCTTACTATACACGCTATGGTAAGAACATGCGGTCGGTCTATGTGCCTCAAATTTTTAATTCCCTACCTCCCAGCTTATGTGACTTTACCTCAAGAAAAAAGCTCAGAAGAGCGCTTCGACAAATTGATATGACCGACGAACCCTGCTGAATATTTCATAATTAGTTTTTCTTCCCAACATTTTTTTTACCAACTGCGTTTTTTTACCGTTTTATGAGTTATTTTTTATTATTATTATATGACAACAAAGAAAGTTATCAAGATCTTCAGCGTCACAAGAACTGGACAAGAATTTCTACTACTTTCATTGACGAACAATGGCGAAAAGTGACGCTAGTACATTGTGTGTGTGTGTGTGTTGTGCGTGCTTGTTTTTATGTTTTTTTTATATTTTTGACTTGAAGATTTTTTTTTTTTGAGGGGGGGGGGGTGCGTTAGTATTCAGTTAGAACTGCTGCAAAAACTTAGTGATAATTCTGCTTTTTTTTTTCTCCTGATTCTTTTATTTCTGTTCAATTACATAGCTGGTTTTGCCACACAAGCCCATGATGGCTTTGGCGAACCTGCACTGTGCCTTGATTATGCTCATTCTTCACAAATAAATTTATTATTATTATTATTATTATTATTATTACTATTATTATTATTATTATTATAACGAACACACCCCCCCCCTCACCCCCCCCCCCCAAGTATGTGTCAATTTCGGAATAAAAAAGCGTGGTAAATAAGGTAAATAAAAGCAAGTAAATAAGGTAAAAAAGTGAATGATGACTCAAACAAATGCGAGACTCACACTTATAATTTGTAAAATTCACCAACGAAGTCCAACAACAAGGTCCCGACGCTTCAAAAACAGCTTCGATTTTTCTTCAGGGGCGACTGTGTCTAGATATGCGACAACAGCTTAGTTTTCTTCTACAATGATGCTCTTTTTTTTCACTTTGTTCGGTGGCTTAGTCCGTTCATGTAGGACGATGGCAATGTGCCAGTGGACCTATTGATGTTTCCTGGTGTTGTTTGGATACACCATGACTATAAAAAGCCGCTGGCAGAAGTTTGTCTCAACATTTATGATGTGGGTGTTTGCGAAGTCTATTCGATGGTCATTTTTCTCAGTGCTCTGCAACAGTGCTGCACTCATGGTCGAATTTGCAGACATTGTTTTTTGTTGTAGAATTCTTTCTGGGAAGTTTTTTTGTTTCGCCAATGTAGGTGGCAGGGCACACTGTGCACAGAATTGAGTATGCAATGCCCTGCACTCTTTGTTTAGGGGGACGATCTTTCAGTCATGGCATCATACGTCTTATGTGTTGATATTGGTTTGTGGGACACCTGGATACTTTTTTTTGCCAGCGTATGTGACAGCGCTTCGCTAGTCCCCTTTATGTAGGGAACACAGATGCAAGTGTGTGGACAAACTTTTTCAAATTTCTAAGCTTTTCCTCGACCAGGCAGGCCTTTGCCAAAATGTTTACGTTCGAAACTCACACTGCATGTGGTAATGGCTCTTGGTCTGCAAGAATGTTTGTTTTTAGTTTCGTATTTGTTGAGCATAATGTGGCAAATGACAAAGGCTACACCACCTCATTATGACCACAGTAAAAAGAGCTATACACTCCACTTCATAAATAGTCCTGGCATGTTCTTGCTTTGAAAAACATTTTAACACACAAGATCAATCTATTTCTTAACCCCTTGACTGGGTATCCATAACCAAAAAATATTCTGACTCTTTTTGTCCCCATTTTGTATATATATATTGGTACCAAACTTTTCTTGCACTGCCATCGATGCTTTAATTTCTAAAGAAAAATTATTTCCGATGTTAAGGGGATAGATGGTGCTCCCTCCCGTGCGATAAAAAGAGTGAGCATGTAAAGACGCGCTCCCCGAGACCAACTGAAGAGTGGTGCATCTATGGGGGCGCCCCCTGAGCTGCTGTTAAAATTGCTATGCTTCTAAATATTTTATCAAGAGTAATACATAGATCCATGTCTAATGTGAAGTAAACATATACATTGAATTCAAGTAATGACATAATGACAACATGTCTGTGCCCACAAGCTGCATGCACGTGAACGAATGTCACCATCTGACTGGGTGAATGATCGTCTTGGCAGCCCTGGACAAAAGGAAGAAGAGTGTCAATACTTAAGTGTAGCTTTCTAGGGGCTATTATCATTTTAAATATGCGATTCTCATTTGCTCTTTCAGCTCGCACCTTCATGAAGTACGGCAATGAGGAGAAGCAAGTCAAGGCCAGCCTCTTATGATTTCTGTCCCGGGGACACTATGCTCCTTCAGGTAAGCTGCTTCGTTCTCTTAAGAAACAGAAGTAGACACATTTTTTGAAGACAAGAATGACAATAATAATCCCTGGAGATGGGGAAGAAGGGGGACAAAGGAGATTTGTGTTTGTCCTTTGTACCCCTTTTCCAGGGATTATTTTGTATTCATACTTATTGCGTTATTGTGGAGCAGGCACGTAGCCAGGATTTTGTTTCGGGGGGGGGGGGGCAGCCATGACAAAGTGCTGTATGAGGGGGAGGGGGGAGAGGAGGAACCAGCAAAATGGAAAAGAAGGGGGCCCGGGCCCCCCCCCCCCCCCCCCCTCGTTACGTGCCGGCTGTGGAGTTCACATTTTGACACCCTATGGTTGTCAAATTCCAAAACACAACATGTTTTGTGGAAGTTAAAGCTATTGCACAGTCAAATATTTTGTGAAATCCAATAGAACCGTGCTGGTGCGTTTTTAGGCAGTCACAATAAATAATTATGAAATGAGAGAAAATTAACAACTAAAAATGCCCTTGGGATAGCTATAGATGTTTCAGGAAGCTATATTCTCTGTGTATTTCACCTTAGCTTTCATGGCTGTAAAAAAATTGCCTTATTTTATAGGTTGACAATTTTCTCAACAGTTTTTAAAATTGTGGCTGAACTGTTTTCAAACAAGCTTACATTTGCCCACAGCAGCTATGGGCGCTGCGTGCGCAGAAACCAGATTAGAGTGAGCAGACATGTCTGTGCATGCGCTGTGCCGACAGCCACGCCACCGCAGTGGTGCTACGTCAGAGCCACATGTTTGTCTGTAGTTGAAGTTAGGAAATATTGAAATATAAGTATGCAAAAGTTCTCAGCCCATTGAGCTAAACCATAGCTCCCTCACACAAATCACTGCACCCAGCATGCCAGATCAAAGCAGTGGAGCTTGATGCAATCAGCACTGCTTAAACATGGAGGCATGGAGGAGTAAAAAAAAAAAAAAGGTGTCGTGAGAGCCCCATTACGCTCTTACGGTGTCTTACAGGATCAAGCTAGAAATGCAATGCAGAAAGGCAAGGAGGTGAAATAAAGAGAGTAAAGCAAAAGGAACAGAGTAGCCGTGTGTCCCTAGTAGTCACCTGCCACCTTGAATGGCAGTTTTTGGGCATAAGAACCGGGAAGGCAGTGCAGGAAGCCTGTAGCTCAAACATATAAATACCTATGGACGTTCGACAGGACCAGTGTTAGGGAACATAACAGCCGAGGAAGCATATGAGCAAGGTTCTTCTGTGCATGTTATCGAATGTGCTACAAGAATATGTGTGCTGGTTATATGCCCATTTAAATTATAATATTTTTCTTCTTTCAGCTCGCACCTTACAGACATGTAAGGAAGCAAGGGGAGGCCATTTTTTCATTTATCGTTTACGTTTGGGCGATTAACTAGTCTTTTGAAAAAAAAAAACACTTGTAATTTTAATGACATTGTGATAAATAAATTTTGATCCTTTAAATTGTTCTTCAATCTTTGTTTTCTTCCCATATTGCAAGGAAACACTATGTGTATCAGGCCCTGAAATCCCACCAGCATGTAAAGGGAACTGCCGAAGTCAATGGTAAGGTCATGAAAGCTATTCTTATCACAGTTTTCCGGCTGGCCAGCTGAAAGTCGACGAAACATTGACTGTGGCGATATGGCTACGAAGGTTGATCAAATGACGTCTAAACGACGATTGCCATCCACGGCCACCAGCCATGGATGGCAATCGTCGTTTAGACGTCACCCGGTCGACCTTCGTAGCTTTTTCGCCACCGTCAACGTTTCGCCATTCTATAGGTCATCGCCACTGTATTGCTATCCTGGTGCCATACTAATGTCGATCAGCAATTGGAAGCAATCAAAAGGCTATGAAATTTATAGTCCTTTTATTTCCTCCATTAGCCGATGGATTGTGGAAGGGCACCAGGATATCGATACAGTGGCGATGTTCTATAAATTGGCGGAAAGTTGACGGTGGCGAAAAAGCTACGAAGGTCAACCGGATCACGTCTAAACGACGATTAGCATCCATAGCCAGTTGATCAACACCATAATACATACTTCAAATGGCGATAATCATTTTTATAGGGGACAGCACGGCACGCGAAAATGAGAGTGCCGAACCTTCGAGAAGAAGGCGCTCTCGAAGGTGCTGGGAAACGATGCCTTCTAAAAACAGGACGCGGAGAGAGTCCTCGAGGGCGGCAAATGAGCAACGCGTCGCGAGTTCTCGTAATGCGGCAACGTACTCGAGGACAGACTCGCCTGGTTGCTGGACGCGACGACGGAACCTGTGGCGTTCGACGACGACATTGCTCGCGGATGCGAAGTGCTGTGTTAAAACAGCGACGGCTTGGTCGTACGCGGACAGTGCCGGGGAAGTCTTGCCGCTGTCTTCGGAAGTTTTCACGGCGGCGGCAGCGGGCGGAACGGTTGCCGAGGTGTCTGAAGAAGGCGGCAACGAAAATAAAATCCGCTGACCTTCAAGTCCGAGGCTGTGCAGCAGCAGGGCCTTGCGACGCTCGGGTGTGAAGTCAGACGCTCCAGTAGCCAGGAGAAAGGTCTCGAACATCCGTAACCATTGCGGCCACGCAACGGCTGGACGGCCCGGCGCCGAGAGGATTGGCGGCGGCGGAGCGAGCCCGGAAAAACTCATGCCGCGAAGCTACCGGCGAAGTAACGCCGCGTGGGAAACTACTAATCCTCGTCGCCAATGTAGTGTAGCGACCGAGGCCGAAGTGACGAGGCTGAAGTGATGAGAAGTCGAATCCCCCTTTTATTATACAAACACATGTTTATATAGGCAACAACACTAGCGACACACAGAATCAAGGTTGGCAGACGTAATACAGAAACCGAAACTACGACACAACAACGCCGTACGCGGACATCGTTTCAAAGCTCACAAGCCACTTCACGCCAAGGCCTTCGGTAATCGTACAACGTTTCTCATTCCACAAACGAAGTCAGCAGCCTGGTGAAGGCATCGCGGAATTCGTCGCGGACGTGCGCCGACTCTCCGAGCACTGCGAGTTCGGCGTCTTCCTGGAAGACATGCTCCGCGATCGTCTCGTCTGCGGCGTTAGGGACGAAGGGCTGCAACGGCGTCTCCTGGCTGAGACTACGTTGGACTTCAAGAAAGAGTACGATAAG
>JABSTQ010001020.1:0-34537 GCA_013358835.2 Ixodes persulcatus | reverse complement strand
ATGTGTGGTTTCTTCTTTTTCTTTTTTTAAGCAGACAGATGGGATGGCATCTCAGAACCCCCTACTCTTTTTTTTCTTTCTCTTGAGCCTTTTCATTCATGTCAGTAGAGAATGTGTGGTTTTCTTCTTTTCTTTTTTTAAGCAGACAGATGGGATGCATCTCAGAACCCCCTACTCTTTTTTTCTTTCTCTTTGAGCCTTTTCATTCATGTCAGTAGGAGAATGTGTGGTTTTCTTCTTTTTCTTTTTTTAAGCAGACAGATGGGATGGCATCTCAGAACCCCCTACTCTTTTTTTTCTTTCTCTTTGAGCCTTTTCATTCATGTCAGTAGAAGAATGTGTGGTTTTCTTCTTTTTCTTTTTTTAAGCAGACAGATGGGATGGCATCTCAGAACCCCCTACTCTTTTTTTTCTTTCTCTTTGAGCCTTTTCATTCATGTCAGTAGGAGAATGTGTGGTTTTCTTCTTTTTCTTTTTTTAAGCAGACAGATGGGATGACATCTCAGAACCCCCTACTCTTTTTTTTCTTTCTCTTTGAGCCTTTTCATTCATGTCAGTAGGAGAATGTGTGGTTTTCTTCTTTTTCTTTTTTTAAGCAGACAGATGGGATGACATCTCAGAACCCCCTACTCTTTTTTTTCTTTCTCTTTGAGCCTTTTCATTCATGTCAGTAGGAGAATGTGTGGTTTTCTTCTTTTTTCTTTTTTTAAGCAGACAGATGGGATGGCATCTCAGAACCCCCTACTCTTTTTTTTCTTTCTCTTTGAGCCTTTTCATTCATGTCAGTAGGAGAATGTGTGGTTTTCTTCTTTTTCTTTTTTTAAGCAGACAGATGGGATGACATCTCAGAACCCCCTACTCTTTTTTTTCTTTCTCTTTGAGCCTTTTCATTCATGTCAGTAGGAGAATGTGTGGTTTTCTTCTTTTTCTTTTTTTAAGCAGACAGATGGGATGGCATCTCAGAACCCCCTACTCTTTTTTTTCTTTCTCTTTGAGCCTTTTCATTCATGTCAGTAGGAGAATGTGTGGTTTTCTTCTTTTTCTTTTTTTAAGCAGACAGATGGGATGACATCTCAGAACCCCCTACTCTTTTTTTTCTTTTCTCTTTGAGCCTTTTCATTCATGTCAGTAGAAGAATGTGTGGTTTTCTTCTTTTTCTTTTTTTAAGCAGACCCCCTACTCTTTTTTTTCTTTCTCTTTGAGCCTTTTCATTCATGTCAGTAGGAGAATGTGTGGTTTTCTTCTTTTTCTTTTTTAAGCAGACAGATGGGATGCATCTCAGACCCCCTACTCTTTTTTTTCTTTCTCTTTGAGCCTTTTCATTCATGTCAGTAGGAGAATGTGTGGTTTTCTTCTTTTTCTTTTTTGAAGCAGACAGATGGGATGGCATCTCAGAACCCCCTACTCTTTTTTTTCTTTTTCTTTGAGCCTTTTCATTCATGTCAGTAGGAGAATGTGTGGTTTTCTTCTTTTTCTAAGCAGACAGATGCGATGACATCTCAGAACCCCCTACTCTTTTTTTTCTTCTTTTTCTTTGAGCCTTTTCATTCATGGCAGTAGGAGAATGTGTGGTTTTCTTCTTTTTCTTTTTTGAAGCAGACAGATGCGATGGCATCTCAGAACCCCCTACTCTTTTTTTTCTTTTTCTTTGAGCCTTTTCATTCATGTCAGTAGGAGAATGTGTGGTTTTCTTCTTTTTCTAAGCAGACAGATGCGATGACATCTCAGAACCCCCTACTCTTTTTTTTCTTCTTTTTCTTTGAGCCTTTTCATTCATGGCAGTAGGAGAATGTGTGGTTTTCTTCTTTTTCTTTTTTTAAGCAGACAGATGCGATGACATCTCAGAACCCCCTACTCTTTTTTTTCTTCTTTTTCTTTGAGCCTTTTCATTCATGGCAGTAGGAGAATGTGTGGTTTTCTTCTTTTTCTTTTTTTAAGCAGACAGATGGATGGCATCTCAGAACCCCCTACTCTTTTTTTTTCTTTTTCTTTGAGCCTTTTCATTCATGTCAGTAGGAGAATGTGTGGTTTTCTTCTTTTTCTAAGCAGACAGATGGGATGGCATCTCAGAACCCCCTACTCTTTTTTTTCTTCTTTTTCTTTGAGCCTTTTCATTCATGTCAGTAGGAGAATGTGTGGTTTTCTTCTTTTTCTTTTTTTAAGCAGACAGATGGGATGACATCTCAGAACCCCCTACTCTTTTTTTTCTTTCTCTTTGAGCCTTTTCATTCATGTCAGTAGGAGAATGTGTGGTTTTCTTCTTTTTCTTTTTTGAAGCAGACAGATGCGATGGCATCTCAGAACCCCCTACTCTTTTTTTTCTTCTTTTTCTTTGAGCCTTTTCATTCATGTCAGTAGGAGAATGTGTGGTTTTCTTCTTTTTCTAAGCAGACAGATGGGATGACATCTCAGAACCCCCTACTCTTTTTTTTCTTCTTTTTCTTTGAGCCTTTTCATTCATGTCAGTAGGAGAATGTGTGGTTTTCTTCTTTTTCTAAGCAGACATATGGGATGGCATCTCAGAACCCCCTACTCTTTTTTTCTTCTTTTTCTTTTTTCATAATTTTTTTCATCTTTTCTTTTCCAATTCTTTTTTTGCCCTACACGAGCACGTGAGCATGTGCTCCCGTGCTCGTGAGCACGTGATCTCGCGAGCAGAAGCACGAGCACCCGACGCCGGGCCTACGGCGGACGGACATGGCTAGCCCCTAAGGAGCTTCGCCCCTAATAAACTCCACGGACCACTTCGGGTCGGGGAGCACCTTGTAGTTCAAGTCCCCAATGCGACGAATGACCTTGTAGGGTCCAAAGTAGCGTTTTAACAGTTTCTCGCCGAGGCCGCGGCGGCGAATGGGCGTCCACACCCAAACCCCGTCTCCGGGCTGGAACTCCACGTCGCAGCGACAAAGGTTATACCGGCCTGCGTCGACACTGTTGGTCCTTTATGCTAAGAAAGGCTAACTAGTGTACCTCTTCTGCCCGTGTGGTGACCAGCTGGGGGGCGTCGGTGCCGTCGTCCATCGGGTCGTCACCTTTCTACCGTGGGCCAGCTGAAAAGGTGTAATCCCAGTGGTTCTTGAACGGCCGTGTTGCATGCAAACGTGACATAGGGAAACACCTCATCCCATGTCTTGCGTTGCCCGTCCACGTACATCATGACGGCGATGGTCTTCTTTAGTCGCTCCGTTGGTCTGCAGGCCATTCTTCGACAGTGGTTGGTGTGGCTTAGGCGGAGTATCTCTTGTGTCAGTTGCGCCATGAACGATGAGGCTCGATCCGCGATCAGGACTTGGGGAGTGCCGGAAGACGATGGACTGAACGAAAAGCTTGGCTACTTCCACGGCGGTTTCCGACAGGAGCGCTTTTGTCTCGGCGTACCCGGTGAGATAATCAGTTGCCACAATTATCTAACGATTTCCCCGCGTCAACGACGGGAAAGGTCCGGTGTGTTGTCGATGCGGGGGAGCAAATGCACGCCTTTCTTCGTCACCGCGTTGAGCCGTTGGTAATCTATGCACAATCGAAGTGTTCCATCCTTTTAGGGGCAAAGCTCCTTAGGGGCTAGCCATGTCCATATGTCCAGTGCTCGTGCTCGGTGCTCGTGCTCGTGAGCTCACATGGCCGTGTAGAGCAGAAAAAAAAAAATAAAAAAAAAAGATGAAAAAAAAAAACGGGTTCAAGAAAGGCTTTTTGAACTTGGGCACCGAAACGTCCTCCCAGCTTCTCCCCCCAGACTGTTCCGCTAGTGGCTCGGCGATTTTAGGGGCAAAGCTCCTTAGGGGCTAGCCATGTCCGTCCCTCGTCCGTCTGGCGTCCGGTGCTCGTGCTCCTGCTCGTGAGCTCACGTGCTCGTGTAGGGCAAAAAAAAAAAAGATGAAAAAATTAAAATAAAAAATGATGGTAATAAAAAATGATGAAAATTTTTGTGCAGTCGACAGGATTCAAACCTGTGCGGGGAGACCCCAATGGATTTCTAGTCCATCGCCTTAACCACTCGGCCACGACTGCGGACGAGTAGGGGGCTCCGAGATGTGGTAGTAACTCAAGACCTGGGGTTGTCATGGATGAAACGTTGCATGGAGCCGCTCAACGTCTATACAAGAGAGAGCGCTGCACTCTCTTGTAGAGACGTTGTACGTTGAGCCAATGCATGCAAAGTTTAACGCGATTATACAGTTGAACCTCGATTTTACAAAACCCGATTTTACGAATTTTCCAATTTAACAAAATAATTAGCGGGTCCCGGTGACTTCGTTAAATCGAGGTTTAACTGTATAATCGCATTAAACTTTGCATGCATTGGCTCAACGTTTATAGACGAGAGGGCGCTGCGGTCAAATGCTCAAATGCGTATATAACCACGTTCCATACCACACATTCTCTTTCTGACATGGATGAAAACGAACGAAAGGCTCGGCATGCTGCGGCTCAGCGTCTACGCAGACAAGCACCACCAGAGCTTCACCCCAATCAACATGAATCACCACGTGGAGATGCGGTCAATTCGTTTATTTCTGT
Source organism: Ixodes persulcatus (assembly GCA_013358835.2). NCBI lineage: Eukaryota > Metazoa > Arthropoda > Arachnida > Ixodida > Ixodidae > Ixodes > Ixodes persulcatus. Next base: position 30,019 of record JABSTQ010001020.1, on the reverse strand, counting down.
TTCGTCCCACCTTCTTCTCTTTGTCTCTCTCTCTCTTTCTCTTTTTCACCAGTACGACTAGAAAGGCCCACGGGCTGCTTCAAGGCTGAATATTGTCACGAATGACAAATGATGAAGCGGCGTATAACTGAAGAAACTAAACGTTTAATGGAGCAAACTTGTGCCCAAAACAAAATAGAGAAAGGCTAGCCTCGCAGGCGTTGATGTCGACGAAACAGCAGGATCGAGCGCTGGGGTGAGACTGACTCTGCTCGCCATGCGGAGTCCCTTATGTACCCTCCTGGGTTTCTGAAACATCTGAAATATATTGTCATTGAGCCTTTCTTGCACTTGTTCATGAATGGCCTCCCTTTCCTTTGGGGAGACCCAGTACGGGGGCCGATGCACAGAGAGCGCATCGCCGTTGGTGACATTGCAATGTTTCGCAACTGTTGTCTGGTGCACTTTCGACGTCCTGTCAAAGCAGTCGCTGAATTCAGCGAGCGGGTCTCTGAGCTGTCGTCGTTTCGCGGCACTGAGCTTGGGGTCAACGTTGAGCTGCGGTGGCGGTGTTCTGTACGGCTGAGATGGCGAGGGTTCATCGGAGATCACGGCATCCTCGGCGGTGTTCCGCAGGTCTTCGACGTGGCCTACAGCGACACCTTTCGTGAGGTGCTGTGCCTCCTGTCGAAAGTTCGTCACGAGGACCGCAGTGCATCCGTCCTGCAGCTCTGTTACGCCCCTTGCGACGCCCACTCTTCTTTTGAAAAGCAGTTGGACGTAGCGTTCCAGAAGAACTTCCCCGCAGGCGGCTGCATCGGTTACGACGGGCAAAAGGACACTCGAATGCGGTGGCAGGTTCACGTGGTCCGCAATGACTTGGACGGCAGCCGGAGTGGTTTTGGATCCCTCCGGAGCTAGGACGGGCTTTCGCAGCGTCAGCCAGTTTGCTCCAAGGCCGATACGGCACCGTACTCACACAGGAAGTCCATGCCGAGGATGAGGTCTCTCGCACAGTCCCAAAGGACAACAAACTCGACCGGACAGGTCTCCCCGTGAATTTCGACGCGACCAGTGCACGTCCCAACAGGCGTGATGTGTCCTTCGGCGGTGCGCATTTGCGGGCCGCCCCAGGGCATGGTAACTTTCCGAAGGCAGCGAGAGAGCTTCCCACTCAAAAGAGAGTAATCTACTCCAGTGTCCACGAGTGCCGACACGTTGAGGTCGGTGGGCACCGTTGCAGAATCATTGTTTCGATGCTTGTCGTCACTAGAGTGGGGGCCCTCTGACAGTCGTCCTCGGCAACTCCACCTCCGGGGGTTGCCGCGCTTCGTTTCTCTGACGAGGTAGGGGAGACACGCTCTCTCCTACCTTGTCGGGGAAACTAAGAGCGACGGCACCACCCAGCTGGACACCCAATGGGCAGAAGAGGTACGCCAGCTAGCCCGCCTTCGGATAAAAACAATGTGTCGACGCTGGACGGTGAAACATTCGTCGTCGCATTGTGGAGTTCCAGCCTGGAGACAGGGTGTGAGTGGGGGCACTCCAACGAGGTAGAGGGCCTTAGAGCGATGAACTGGTAGCTGAAAGTGACCCCCGATTGGCCGCCGCCATGTTGCGCATTTGTGACCACTACGCGACCGTATAGTTTTAAGTCTAGATTTTAACGAAGTACCGCGCATAAATAATTGTTTATTGATTTTTAATAACAGTACCGACGAGATTACTTTTGTTTCGTTTGTTTAAAGACCAAAATGTGCTTTTACGACAAAAACTTGGGCAGTTCCGCAATGCATCCGCTAGATGCCGTCAGTCCTGTATTTTGGGTGTACAGTCCAACCCACTTATAATGAACATGATAGCTCCGCGAAAAGTGGTCATTTTATCAGTAGTTCGTTATATCTGGACTGACCTTTAAAACACATTTTAAATAAGGATAATGAAGCTGGTAGTTTCACTCTCCCAGTTCTTTATTTAAAGAAACTGTTTGCACGATTCTAACGCGCCCCCAATTCTAACGTGCAGGCAGATTTCAGATAATCAAAAAGTAAATTGCTGCCGATTCTACCGCGCAAGTAAAATAATGAAGATTGACCACATACCTCATAGAACAGATTTTATGAAACGCGCGCCAACGCAGAAATAAATGCTGCGCACTAGTCCGACGATGGTTCTTCATTGTCCAGAGAGGTAATTAATACCTGCTTTGGTCTAAAGCGTTTTAAGTGCCGCGCTTCCTGCGCACGTAGGAGTGCGCAGCCGTCACCTCTGGCAGGGTCGTCTTTCAAACAACACTTTGCGAGCTCGTCAAGTGGCTGGGATTGCGAGGCCACGCAGTGCTGCTCCGTTGTTATCTTTTTCCGCCAGCATGATGCCCTTTCATTCAAATAAATCCTCCTAGTAAGTTTTCTTGTTTATTTAAACGACAGATTTGAGTTTGTAGACTCGAGAAAATGTGCATGATATGGACCCCAAATTGGGAACGTAAACAAATGGTCACGATGGCGATGAGGCTAGCCCAGCTTACCAAGCATTGAGCATTGCAAACATAGAAGGAACGAATGCAGCTGACGCAGCACGGCGTCAGAGTGGACTTCCCCCTTCTCCTTCCCGCACAATCGGCGTTTTGCTTTTGTAGCTTTGTTTCCTCCCCGGGGAAGTATGCTGCGCGGCCATAGAAATGACCTTGAGCGTCTCCCGGAGCGCCGTGCCCAAATTCTAGCTCTTTGTTTTAGAGCGCAGCTCTTAGGCGCCCGTTTCCGGCTTGAGCGGCGTCGGCGTCGCCGTCGGCGTAACCGCGCGGTGCATGATGGGTAAATTTCCCCGCTTAATTTAGCGGAAAATTTTTCCCACTAAATTTAGCGGAAAAATTTTCCCGCTAAATCTAGTGGAAAATTTTTCCCGCTAAATCTAGCGGAAAATTTTTCCCGCTAAATCTAGCGGAAAATTTTCCCAGCTAAATCTAGCGGAAAAATTTCCCCGCTAAATTTAACGGAAAATTTTCTCCGCCTCCACCCCTCGAGGTCACGAAGGCACGTGAGCCCACCCCCCCCCCCGTGCCTTCCCCTCCTCCTCAAGAGCTGCGCTCTAATTCGGCGTTACAGGAAGTTGTAAACGGCTTTCATTTTGTTTTGTGTGTCTTTTTTTGCTTGTAATAGTTTTTTTTTTCTTTTTGAATGCAGATTTTGAGTGCTTGTTGTAACAGCATGATGCATTGAAAAACGGTCGTTTTATCTGGACCAATTTTAATGGGTAGGGCCTTGAATTCGTATATTTTCTGAAAGCTGGTCGTTATAATCGATAGGTCGTTATATGTGGGATCTTTATAAGTGGGTTTGACTTCAGAGCTAGACAATAGCTGCGTTCGATTTACTTACACCTCCAGTGCAGAAAAATGTAGGGCAGTCTACTTCCGGTATGTGTATTTACAGCGCCCTACACTTTTCTGCACTGGTGTACGAGGTGTAAGTAAATCGAATGCAGCTACTGATCTCTGGGGCTAACAGTATTGGAAAAAAAGTTTATCGTGTTTTTACAGTGATTGCGATACAAATCTCGGCTCAGCTTTGCTAAAAGCCTCAAAATTTGGTACAATCTCTTGTCTATTGGTCAAAATTGTACAACATGGCGGTGGCCAAGTGGAGGTTGCTTTTGCCTGGTGAACGGGATACCAGTTTATCGCTCTAAGCCCCTCATTGGGACACCCATTCGCCGCCGTGGCCTCGGCGAGAAACTGTTAAAACGCTGCTCTGGAGCCTACAAGGTCATTTGCCGCCTTGGGGACTTGCTACGAGGTGCTCCCTGACAGAACCCGACCATCAGGACGCCGCCAGCCACGACCCCAAGTGGTCCATGTAGTTCGACTCAAGCTCTTCTATGCGCGTTAGGATTGGGACGCTGCATGTTTATTTTGTCTGTAGCGTACATCTTTTTAGCCATTTTGTTTTCCTTTTGCGTTGCATCGGGACCCTTTTAAAGAAGGGGATAATGCCGCACGCAGGGCCGAGCAAGCAGCGCTCGGTCACAGAATTCTAGAAGATTCGCGTTGATTCTTATTCGGGGCGTAACATTTATCATTTTGTCCTACTTTCTTGTTCTCAAAAGTGGCTGATCATTCTCACCCCGAACGCTCGAACCTTCTGTGCCGTATTTTCGCGATGTTGACGCACACCAGATAAGGAGTTGCCCGTGAGCTTGTCGAGTCCATCTCGTTTGCGCTTCATGTTATGCCGCCCGCTTTTTTGCTCTTTGGACGCTCGTTCTTTGTTTGGCAATCTTTCTTTTCAGTTCATTCTTTACTGCCTCATTACTTGGTGACAATACGACAGTCGGGCGATGGATGCTGGTCGGACACAATAGTCCCCAGGAAAGCCCACTAAGGTGAGGCCAGCCACGGAGCACGTACCTGGTGAACTAACACTCGGTACCAGCACTTGTCGGTGTGGCAGCCAGCGTAGAACCGCCCTCTGCGTAAAAGGGCTTCTGGCAGGCCTTCGGGAAACGCGCTGCTGCCTTCAGCAGCGTAGAAGGCCTGCAAAGATGGGGCAACCAGTCACAGGTCAGTTGCGGGGGTTCTCACACTCCCTACGTAGCGCCAAAGAAATTAAAATTATACAAGCTCCATCATGCCGACAAAGACTGGAAAGCAGAGAATGTCCATGGAAGCAGAGAGTCTTTTCTGACACACGCTGCGAGATGGTGCAGCAAGAGAGGAAAGGCCGCAAAGCGCGCAACCACTCCCTCGTGCGCCAAAAGCTTCTGCGTGCTAGCAGATGCCTTCCCGGGATGGCTCGGTCGGCAAAGCACGGCTCACAATCTCAAAGTGGCGAGTTCAAATCCTGCCGGGGAACTGAAATCTTTTGATACGATTCCCTACAGGCGCTCTTCGTCACAGCCGACTGTCAAAGCCAAACGTTGCGCAACTCCATGACACACATTGTACGTTAAAAGAGCCGTCCTGTATGAATCCACAGTAGTCAGAGTGACAGCTGGGACACCCTATTGAACGCATCGCTACTTATCTGCTTCTGCCTTACACGTCTCCAATGTCTGCTCGGGGTGACTTGTTGGGTACTCGGGTGGAGCGATGGGGCCGTTTAGTGCGCGCTCCTCAACAGATTATTAGACGGCACGTCAAAGCAGCTGGCGTGGCTCTGTGGTAGCACGCTCGCTTTGCGACTGGCCGATAAAGATCCCTAGATGACTTTCTGCAGGATTTCTTTTTAAAGCCTTAAGGGGGGACGCGGGTCCTAAAAATGCAAAAAATCGCGAAAAAGTTCATTTTTTAAAAATCCTCTATTTGGGTGCCCTACATATCCAAGCACCTCTCTCCAAAATATTATAGCGTAATTCAAACTCAAAGTATAAAAAAAACGATAATTACGTCGCGTGGAACGCGCCCAAAACCTCCCCGAAAAAGAAAACCGACATCGAAACGCGCGCCCTCCGCGCTCCGCCGGTGCGCGCCCATTCGCGGCCATTTTGGTCTCGTTCGAAAGCTTGCTTCTTTGTCTACATTTTTGGCGCCATGAAAAATGGCGTCCGCCCGTGGAAAGCACAGAATACCGCGTTTCCCCGGAGAAAGATACCGAGCTACCGATTGGCCAAGAAGCACGGGCAGCAGCGAGCGCTGTCGCTTTTGGCCGAAGCGCCTCCTCTCCTGAAAGATGTGATTCTCCTCTCCTTCCTCGTGGAGCGGAAGGAGTCGGGAACAGCCGATATCGTTGTTTGTCGTCTGCTAGTGGTTGCGTTTTGGCTTCAAGAACGTTATTGTTCGGCGTTCGCCTGCTTCGTTTAGCTCGACGTCTTTAGGAGACATCCGTAGTGATCGCAATGCCTAGCGTGAAGCTTTCAACGCAGCGTGCGTACGGCAAGCGGAAGCGTCGGGCGTAGAACAAGAGGACTTCGCTCGTATCGCCAGCCGCGTTGCTTGCGGCGGACATGCGGCAAGTTCAGCTGCCAGCAGCTGCATCGTCTTCCGAGGTGCCCGCCCCTGATGTGAGCAATGAAAAAGACGACGGCTTCGGCCCTGGTGCGTCACGACTCGACTCGCATTTCTACACGGCAAGCGAAACTGCTCAACGTGCGGTGCGGGCTGACGAGATGAAGGAGGATTTGGCCGCAAAGTCTGCCACACAACGGAAGTTTGACCTCCTCAATGTCACTGTCAAGGATAAAGAGACAGATTTCGGCACGCAGTTCGTGATCGTGGATTTGAACGTGTTGAACATGTTCTTCGCGACCAATAAATGTGAGCAGTGCGGAATGGCCGCGCCCATTCACAAGCTGGTGCTTAGAAAACGTCCCCGCGTCCCCTAAAAAAGCCCTTTTGAGGGCTAACCAATTGTTGCATATGGGGCTGCTCCCTACCCGTGTCTCTCCCTTAGTATGAAATTCAAACCAAAGGCATTCCACCCATCTAAAGCTTCAATGTTGCTAGTTATGCATACCCAAATTTCAAAGTCGATTTTCTCAGCTTTGGTTTTTTTAGCCTCTTTTGGCTTTTTGCTTTTTGATTTTTTAGCCTCTTTTGGCTTTTTGATTCACTTGCGCTCAACCGATTTTCATAAACTTGGTACTATTTTCTTTGGAATGAACTAGACTGCAAGCTAAAGCTACTTTTATTATGATATTTTGTGGTATATAAAACTGGCATTTCATTATTAGACATTGTTATAGCCGCTATTGTATGTCTTCTATTCACTTTAATTTTTTTACATGATTATATGCTGCTAAGGAAATAAAAATAGCTTTAGCTTGTATGGCATTTCTTTGGGAATCAATTGATACCCTTTTTTCGTTAAAATTTTAATAAGGTTTTTTAAAACTTTTCCTAAAATTAGCTAATTATTATTTTATTTTGTTGATAACTTTTGAAAAAAAAAAAGAGATATCTGACATCTGATAGCAGTTATGAAATCAGCACAATAAACTGGATGCCTGTGCAAAAAAGCATTGAGATCGACCAATAAACAAAAAATATTTTTTGAGAACCCACTTCCTCCCTTAATGTTATCAGACTACCTTCAGCATCAACATTATCAAGAGTGGGAGCCCACAACAGCTATTGCCGTAAACTGACAACCAACTCTGCGAGACTATGTTCGGGAGCGCAGTTTTCTTTTGAAATCATCTTAACCGCAAGGTATCTATTTGGCCTTCATCGAGATTCCTTCGTGAAGCTCTTCCTCTAAGCACGCAGCTTGTCTCTGCAGTGTGCACAGTCAGAAGTGTGTGCAATGCACTCCCAACCGGGAATAAGAGGAGGCGACAGACCGGCTCAGCCGTAGGGGAAAGTCGCGAGTGAAGTAGGGAATGCCCAAAAGGGTGTCCGTCCAATAGCGTCTTTGGTCATCGCTGGGGCATGCCTTTCACCTCTGGTGGCGTTATGTCGCCTCCAGAATCTTCCTACAGTTGAACCGCTTGAAAACAAACCAATCACCAAGTTTGGTTGGTCCTGCTTTCTTTGGATGGGAGTTGTAGTTATATTACAAAACCGTGAGATCCGACACGCTATCGGTTATAGCGAAGCAATTCCTGCTCTTCTTGCGTCACAAAATACTACGAAGGTTATTAAAAAGTAGAAAAAATACAAAAAGTAATTTCTAAACGAAAAATCCCTAAAGTTTAGATCGCCCGATGTACAAAAATGCGTGTTTCGGGAGGTAGCGCCACCTACGAACCGAGTGCATGACGGCGGTTGTGCCGCTGCTGACCTCAATGCGAGGCATCAAGAACCAGTGCAGACTAAAGCAAACTGCCAGCCACGCCACTCATAGCGGAGCTGCAAATGGCGACCAAGTGGAAAGCCGTCTCTCCGGAGACAAAAGTGAAGGTTTTGAGGGCAGTGGACACTTGGAGCTTGCACCAAGCACGATATCTACCATTCTGAGTGCAAGGAAGAAGATCACAGACTGCTATGTAAACAACGTCGACCCAAAAGAATCTTAGGCCTTGCCTCAACCCGGACGTGGCTCTGTTCTCATGGCGCGAAATCTGCCAGTGTCTGGTCAGCTTCTTCAAACGAAAGCAATCAGTCTGGTCTGTCTATTAGGGCATGATGATTTCAGGGCAAGCACTGGTTGGCTCCAGCGTGGTGGGCTCCAAGTGAAGACGCACCAACCCAAAACCACATATTTCTCAGAAATAAATTAAATTATGGATCCAGCTAACGTCGTTTCTCATGTTCCAAAGTGATATCTTCATGCTCCGATCTATTTTTCTAATGCTGCTTAGTGACAGGTAAGGATCTCGTAGTCCGCGATAGCTCATTTTTATATCTTAGTGCTGTGCACATTCTTGCACGGGCTCGATTGCGGGAACGTTTGCGTCAATTTTTGTGTGTACTTTTATAACAAATATCGCATATAGCGAACAAACTTCTGCTCACGATGCTAGTTCGTTTAAACAAGGTTCGACTGTACCTCAATGCCCCCGACAATCGATCAATCAATAAATAAATCAGCGTTTATTTCACATTAAAACACAAACTGAGGGTGGCGGGAAAAAAGAAAAAGAAATAGTCGCCGACCGATTTCTCTCACGCCGATAATTCCGACTTGTTCAATGTTTCGGACCTAAAGAAGAAACCGTGTTTCTGAGGGTAAAAGTGCTAAAAACAACGGACAAGTAAAAGAAACGAACAACACAGAGCGTTTCTTTTACTTGTCCCTTGTTTTTAGCGCTTTTACCCTCGGAAATATGGATCACCTACTAGCCCAAGTACATACCCTTCTACAGTCGGTTACAAGTTAAGAAGGTAGGAGAAGCTCCTCCCACAAGCGTGGTGCGCCGGTTTCAAATCCCTTCGCAATCGAAAGAAGAGTTCACTGGAAACGCTCCTTGTTCCGCTTATGGATAGATAATGGCCACAGAGTGGTGCCAACTTGTCTCCGACCCCCACTTCTTAAGAAAGCGACCTTTGTATTCATCGGAGAAGGCACCGAGCCCCTGAAAGCAGCCTTTGTATCCATCGGAGGGGGAAGCTAATCCCCGAAAGTCGTCTTTGTTTCCATCGGAAGGGGGAAGACTTAATCTCCCTCTCGTGGCTTCCACAATGCTAAGTCAAAGTCGAGAGATAAAGCAATTATGTACAAAAAGGCACAACCCTCCTCGCGCGTTGGCCGCAACGTCACGGAAACGATGGGACGTTATTGGATGCGGAGGTGGCGGAGGGATATATGATTCCCTTTGAGGGGCATTTGCCGCTACCTTCTTGACTTGTAACCTACTATAGAGAAAACGTGAACTACCCGATAGAAACTGCATATTCACAACCAATGTTTTGGACAACTTCAAGTCCCAAAGTTAGATTTTTTGGATCGTCGCGAGCGATCAGTGGCAAACACCACTGAGAAGCGGCCATTTTGGAGTCTCTGTTGGCTGCACATGAACTGGCTTGGTTTGGCAGCAATACTCGAGTAGTACTGCTAAGCTCTACTGCTAGGTGATGCTCTATGGCTTTTTTCACTAGCTGCGCCTCATTATCATCATCACTGTTCTTACCGTTTTGCTTTGTTCATTTGCGATTGCAGTCATGAACTCATGCCTCTCATCTCGACTCGGTGGATCATCTTTTCAAACTACGCTGGCTTGGACGTCATTGCCCCATCTGCTCTTCCACCACCGCAATGCGTCGCTAAGAAGCGAGCAAAGTACTCGACCATAACGCTAGAAAAGAAGGCAGCGATTCTCAAGCTAACAGAAAGTTGCCGAACAAAAACGGAGGCGTAACCTGAAGCAGGCCGTGCAGGCGTAACCGGAAGCAAAGTACTATTTACGGCTTTTTTAAACACGCTTAGACGTAATAAAGGCAAGTATTTTAATCTGCCAATTTTTCGGACTGCTCTATTATTCCGACGTCAATTCAGTCCCTGCGGAGTCCGCAAAATTGGTCGGCGACTGCAGTGCGAAAATTTGGAAAACTGTTAGTGTCTGACACGAACAATGAAAGCTTTCCGAATGCAGTGCAATCTACTAATGACACCACATATAACGATCCATTTCTAGACTAGAAATGATAAGTTTCTAGTCCAGATGCATAGAAATGATAAGTTTCTAGTTCAGATGCAATGATAATTGGTTATAACAATTGATTTTTCAGGATTTTCTCACGATGGTCAAAGCTGGACTTCACCATGGTATGTCATTCAAATTGATAAGAGTCCGGGAAACTATCCGACGGCGTAGTTGGGCCCAGAGAATGTAAAATGAGCTTTGGGTGCAGTGCAGGTGCAAATTCCTCGCAGTTGGTGAAATGCATGTAGCGGAACGAGCATTTTGGCGCAAATGGCAAAGTGAGCCCTCCGCCAACTTTGCATCCTCGAGTGCAAAGGCTGTAACAATTGTGCAAAGTGTGCTAAGGTTGAGTGTTTAGGAGTTGTGTGTCAACACCTGTGGTGCGTGAAGGGCCCTCCTCAGCCTGCCATTCCTTGGATGGAGAATGAGTCTTGCCTGGTCTGGCCCCGTCTGGGGAGAACCTCTTTTCTCCAGAACGTTTTAGAACCCAAGAGAGGGAACATGCTTGTGCGAGGAGACCCCACAATTGCCTGCATTTATGCATACAGATGACGCCTAGTTTTTCTCAAAAGGGAGGCTAACAGTTGCTCCTGCAAAAAAACATGGGCCACAGAAGATATGGTTTTGCATGAGTGATAAAAAAAATAAGCGGTTGCCCCTTCTTCAGTCATGGTGGACAAGATAACAGGAAAGCAAAACACCAAAAAGCTTAAATAAACGAGGCATTAAAAACAGACGAAAATAATCTTTGCAGACGGGGAACAAAAAGACCAAGGGCAAACAAAAATCTCCAAACACAGCTAGGTGACTGGTGCGCAACCAAAGAAATCCGCCTGGTCCTGGTATCGAACCAGGCATCTCTCCATTTCCAGTGGAGCGCTCTACCAACTGAGGTAACAAGGAGTTGGACGTCAGCAGAGCAAACAGGTTTTATCAGGGCGTTCACCCTTGTTGGCAGGCCGTTCACCCTTGTTAGTGTTAGACTGGTGGCAGCTGATAAAACCCATTTGCTCTACTGATGTCTAACTCCTGGTCAGCTCAGTTGGTAGAGCACTCCACTAGAAATGAGGAGGTCCCTGGTTTGATACCTGGACCAGGCAGATTTTTTCGGTCGCGCACCAGTCACCTAGCTGTGTTTGGAGATGTTTGTTTGTCCTTTGTCCCCTTGTTCCCCTTCTCCAGGGATTATTTTCGTCTATTCTTGTTCAGCTCGCTTGCACCTTTGCATTCAATTGCATTATCATCATTAAAACAGGCTGTGCAAACAATGAGTCAAGAATGTTTTCTTTCTTTCCATGTTTCGTCCCCCATAAGTTTCCACGAGGTGACAGAAGAAAACTGAGTCTCAATAAGGGTGGGAGACGTCAAGGAGGCGGGCACTGTCTCGTCAGAGGAGGGTCCAGGAATTCCTGAGGCCGAAAACTGAAGCCGCCAATTAACTCGACACTGATTGGCTGAGCCAGGTGATGACATCACACGATGTGGGCTTCTGCCGGGCACTGTTATGAAAGATAAGTGCCAAAGGAAAGGAGGGGAACGACGTTTCCACCAAACTGTCTTTTTCAGGTAAAAGGGGAGATGACAGATCAGAATAAGAATACCGTATATACAAAAGGCATAGGTAACACTTGACAGATGTGACGTTGTGGGGGAAAGAAAGGGAGGAGGAAAAGTTGCCAAGTAAGGTGCGAGGTTTGAAGTCAACAAGTTGAGGAATGCGGATGGGGGGAAGCTTATGTAGTGTTGTTTGTTACCAGCAGGTGTCGCTCTTAACACGACTAACATGATTCTAACATACTATCATAGAGGGCGCCGCCTCACTGTTACGTGTAGTATATATGTTGTGAATAAAGACTGGGTCTTTGCACATCCGGCCCAGCTGACACTGTCTGGTCCCGGTCTCTACATGGTGTCAGGAGTGGTTCGCTAGGCTGCCTCCTACGGCAGCGGCCGCGGCCAAGTTTGGAGACCACGGCTACAGGCAAGCCGGCAGGGTCCGGGGCGGGACCCGTAACAGTGGGCGTGCCAAGCCTACGCCCGCCGCCGCAGTTTGACTTGGGTAACCCCGGAGCATGGAGACAGTGGTAGCAGCAATTTGAAGACTACTGCTACGCATCAGGCCTCTACGCTGCTAGTGACCAAGTTCGTGTGCGGACACTGCTGTACTGCATGGGACCCAAGGCACGCGACATCCTGAGCTCGCTGCAAGTGGAAGAGGCGGACTTCAACGAATTCAACCACATCGCCGAGAAGTTCGGCGGCTATTTCATCCATCCCGCCAACGAACTGTACGAGAGTGCACGCTTTCATCGGCGCGTCCAACAAGCCGGTGAGTCGGCCGACTCTTTTTTCACGGTTCTGGGAAACTTTGTAAAAAAATGCAACTATCCTTCGCGCGAAGTGGAGGAGCGTTTGATACGGGACCGCTTCGTGGTCGGCCTTCGAGATGTCAAGTTGTCAGACAGGCTTTATCGCAATCCAAGACTGACACTCGAAGAGGCCCTGATTCAAGTCCGTCAGGCTGAAGATGCCGAGAGGGAGCGGAGGATTCGCGATTCTACCGGAGCCTCGGCGGTATCTGCCGAAGCGAAGGCGATAAGCATCGACGCGGCGAGAGTCACGGGGAACCGCCCACCAAAAACAGCGCGCAACGTTGCCGTAGGCAATGCGGATTCTTCGCCGTGCGGGTTCTGCGGACGTAACTTCCGAGTGTCCTGCAAGCCGAGCACTCTGCAGCAAAAGCCACAAGAAGGGCCACTTCGCAGCGGTATGTCGCTCCGGAACAAAGCTCAAGCGGCACAGCAAGAGGCTCGCGTCGGTCCAGCTGGGTGCCGTCAGTTCGGACAGCAGCACTCGGGCCAAGTTGGTCGAGGTGAAAGTCGACGGGATGCCACTGAGTTTCAAGGTCGACAGCGGGGCCCAAGTCACGGTCATCCCCAGCACATTTTCTGGGATTCCGGCGCGGCTCGAGCCGCCGGACGGACAGCTGACCGGTCCAGCGGGCCAGCCTTTGGATGTTCTCGGGGCGTTCGTCGCCACGCTCGAATGGAAGAACAAGACGACCAAGCAGAAGCTCTACGTGGTCCGGTCCCAGGTCGTTCCGCTCCTGGGATTTCTGGGTATCCAGGCGCTCAGCGTGGTCAAGTTCGTCGAGCCGGTGGCTGCCGTCCAGCAAGGAAGGAACGATACTTCGCCGACACGGTTGTTCCAAGGGTTGGGTGAGCTCAAAGAAGAGTACATCATCCGCCTTCAGCCCGATGCGATTCCTTTCTCGCTTCATGTTCCCAGAAGAGTTCCTATCCCCTTGCGCGACGTTGTGAAGACTGTGTTGGACAAAATGGAAGCCCAGGGCGTCATCCGGCGGGTGTCAAATCGTACGCCGTGGTGCGCGGGAATGGTCGTCGTGCCCAAGCCGTCCGGCGCCTACCGCATCTGCGTCGACCTCACGAGGTTGAACAAGGTGGTGCTTCGAGAGCGCCATATCCTTCCGACGGTGGACCAGGTCTTGAGACTTCTTGGTGAAGCTCGAGTTTTTTCGAAGCTGGACGCTACATCCAGTTTCCATCAAGTGAAGTTGGCCGAAGACTGCCAGGAACTCACGCCGTTTATAACTCCATTCGGGCGCTACTGTTTCCGCTGGTTGGCCTTCGGGATTACGTCGGCGCCAGAGTTTTTCCAGCGCCAAATGAGTTACATACTCGAAGGTCAAGATGGCGTCGTCAACATGATAGACGATGTCCTCGTCTTCGGCCGGGATGGCGCGGAACACGATAGCCGACTGGTGGAAGTCTTGGATCGTCTGGCGAGGGCAGGGCTGACTTTGAACAAGGCCAAATGCAAGTTTGGCGTCACAAGCGTTGGTTTTCTTGGCGTGATCGTGAGCGGAAACGGAATTGCACCAGATCCGCAGAAGGTGGCAGCCGTGCAGCGTATGGAACCGCCGGTCGACGTCGGCGGGGTGCGCAGGATCTTGGGCATGGTTAACCATGTGGGGAGGTTTCTGCCACATCTCTCCGACGTTACAGCGCCAATCCGCGAGCTACTGAACAAGCGGAGTGTTTGGCTCTGGGGTCCAAGTCAGCAAGCGGCATTCCAGAGACTGAAAGACATGATTTCTTCAGACGTCTGCATGGCCAACTACCACCCACAGCACCCAACTATCATATCTGCAGATTCCAGCTCGTTTGGACTTGGGGCAGTTTTGCTGCAGGACCAGCCAACGGGTGAACGCCGAGCCGTGGCTTTCGCATCCCGTGCACTTACGCCAACCGAGCAGAGGTATAGTCAAACCGAAAAAGAGGCCCTGGCAGTCGTTTGGGCCGTACAACGCTTCGACGAGTACGTCAGAGGTCTGCAATTCACCGTGGAGACCGACCACCAGCCTTTGACAGCCCTACTGGGAGAAATGGACGTGGACGTTTTGCCTCCAAGGATCCAACGGCTGAGGATCAAGCTCATGAGGTACCAGTACAGGATCTTCTATGTTCCCGGGAAGCTGTTGGCTACGGCCGACACTCTGTCCAGGGCCCCATTGACATCAGCCGTAGAAGCGAGCTCTGTGGAGCTTTACGTGCAGAATGTCGTCCACTCCGTCCAGGAAGGTTCTCCAGTCAGCCCCGAAGATGTCCGTCGGCATCAAGCGTCAGACGGAGTAAGAGTACATCGAGCCAGGCTGTGATTGCAGCGATCAAGAGTTCCATGGCTCGCTTCGGTATACCGGAAGTACTAAGAAGCGACAACGGGCCACAGTTTTCTTCACATGACTTTGCAAGTTTCGCAAGAGACTATGGTTTTCAGCATATCACTAGTAGCCCCGGCTACCCCCAATCGAACGGGGAGGTGGAGCGCGCGGTGCGAACCATTACGGACCTTTTTCGCGAGAGTGATGACGTCTTTTTGGCAATGTTGTCACCCCAGGCGTTACAGGCTTCAGCCCGGCGCAACTGCTGATGGGGCGGCGTCTGCGTTCTCGGATGCCGAGGGCCAAGGAGAAGCTGCGTCCTGAGGCCCTGGGTGCCTTCCGAGACAGGGACGGTGCGGCGAGGCGGCAGCAGGCAGTGGACTTCAACCGTCGCCATGGGGTGCAGGTGCTTCGAGACCTCTCGCCAGGAGAGCAAGTCTGGGTGACCGATGCTCAGTGCTCTGCCCGGGTGCTCAGCGGTGCTCAGCGTCCACGTTCCTATGTCGTGGAAACTCAACGGGGCATGCTACAGCGAAACCGGCGACATCTGGTACCTTACTGTGCTCACGCTCCTGCGGCTCCAGTTCCTGGGGAGCCGGTTGCTGGTTCTGCTGTCCCTGGGGAGCCTGTTGCTGATCCTCCAGTTCCCGAGGAGGCTGTTGCTGGTCTTCCAGCTCCGCCTTTAGAGACGCCGACGGAACCGCAACAGTGACGATCGGCAGCAACGAGTGCAAGCCCACGGGTGAACGGAAGTTCGACATCAGGGGACTTCAGGCAGCAGGAGCATCGCTACACAAGATCAGGGGGACGGATTATTCCGCCTGTGAGACTGGACTTGTGATTGTTGTTGGTTCAGTTGAGAGAAGTGCATCCTTCTGGAAGGGGAGATGTTAGTGTTGTTTGTTACCAGCAGGTGTCGCTCTCAACAACACTAACATGATTCTAACATACTATCATAGAGGGCTCCGCCTCACTGTTACGTGTTGTATATATGTTGTGAATAAAGACTGCCGCGGGTCTTTGCCCATCCGGCCCAGCTGACACTGTCTGGTCCCGGTCTCTACAGCTTATAGCCCCTGCGTGACCAACCAATATGTCAAAAAAAAAAGGAGGAAGGAGCGGGAGAAAGGGGAATGTTTAATAGCCAAAAGAAAGTTTCCTGTTCAAACCGGAAGGAAATTCCATCTTTAAGTTTAAAATTAATCTGTTTTCTTCTTCTTTCCGGGAGGGGGGTGTATGGAAGCCTGATTCGATGATGCATATTCGCGTGTTCAGAGTGATTTGTGGAGGAGAAGTGTTGAAATACGTGTGTGGAGCGGTCATGTTTCAGTTGGCCCCCTCTTTCTAGTGTGACGAGTCTGCGGTGTTCTCTGAAGCATTCGTGGAGTCGGCGGTCAGTTTCGCCGATATACACTAAGGTTGGACAGAGTGTGATTGTCAGGGTTTCTCATTACAGTAAAACCTCGTTAATTCAATTCCCGCCAATTCGGAAATTCGGATAATTCGGACTGCCGATCCCGTCCCGTCAAACGTATGTATTAGTCAATGGGAGCAAACGCTCACTAATTCGGAGGGAACGCGGCGCGCTATGGTTAATTCGGACGAATTCGGCAGGTGGCGCTAGCTATTATCCATTCCAAATGGTATGACCGCTATCCATCCGAGGTGCACACGTGGTTTTCCGGTTTTCCCATGGTTCTCCGCTCTTCCCGTTCTCCGTGTTTCGCACTAGTTTTGCTCTGGATTGCCGTGCTTCAGCGCGCTACCCGCTACTCTCCTGGCATGGAAGCGGCAGGAGCATAGCTGCAACGGAAAAAGGGTAGCACAAGTGACCGACGACCGCAATGGCGAGATCGCGACGCGCGGGGCTATTGTTCCCGAGAGCGCCGATAGCGAGAGTGAGTCACGTTTCATGCCTCGACGCAGGGATCCTAATCCCGCCATTTTAACCGGCCACCCCCGCGTTGTAAAATGCAACGTGACTGGCACTCTCGGTGTCGGGCGCTCGGGAAAAATAGTGCCGGGTTTCGCGATTTTGCCGCTCCGATTATTGGTCAGTTGTGCTACTCGTTTTCCGTTGCAGCTGTACTAGGCTAAGAATTTAGCGACGAAAGTGGAAATACTAAGGGCTTTGAAGGACGGCGTCTCTATACAAGTGATTGAAAGTTACGACGTCAAGAGAAGCAGTTTGGCCACGTATGTGTGAAAATTGAGGCCGATATCCTACGGGCTTTCGAGAGCGAGAAGTTCAACGCGAAAAGAAAGCGGCCGTGGGCGGTGGTGCACCCGAAACTAGAAGAGGCCTTGCTGTGCTAACTCGTCAGCGCGCGGGATGCGTAGCTCCGACTGTGCGAGTGCGATGGAGCACTCGACCGCGCTAAGGAAAGTTCCCGTCTCCGTCCAAGTGTCGTCCAGAAAGCAGGTGGTAATAATACATTTCTTCTCAAAATAAAGGTATGTCACAGGGAAACGCTATCGCGCAGTTTTCTTTGTCCTTTCGATATTTCGACTTTCGGATAATTCGGACATTTTTGCCGGTCCCATGAGATCCGAATTAACGAGGTTTTACTGTAGCAGGTTGGGAGGAGGGCCACAGTGTTTGCACGTAAGGCATTTTGGGGCGCCGCACAGCGTGGTACCGGGAAGCAAAGTCTGAGGTCTTATGGAACGGTTGCTGCGTACTAAAAGGGATCGTAAGTTGGGCTGTCGACGGTAAGTTGGAGGATGTCTTTAACGTAACTGGGCAGGTACGAAACCTGCCCAGTTACGTAAAAGACATCCTCCAACGCCTGTCCAATCTGGCCCCTACCCCCGACACTATCCTCTTCACAATGGACATCACATCACTGTACACGGTAATCCCTCATGCTGAAGGACTACAGGCTCTCTCACAATTTCTTGCTCAGCGTCCTTTTCAAAACCCTCCGTCTCACGCCACAATCCGCCTCGCCGAACTCGTTCTCACACTAAACGCCTTCCAATTCGACAACTCCTTCTATCGTCAGAAATGTGGTGTAGCGATGGGCACAAAGATGGGTCCCTCGTTCCCCAACCTTTTTGTCGGCTACGTCGAGCACTCGTTTTTTAATTCCTTTCCACACCCGCCCCCCACAATTCTATGGTCGTTTACCTCACTGATATCGAAATTCTCTGTCAACTTCCTAGACTTAAAAATAACCAGTGACGGTCACAAGTCCACACCTCTGTGCACTATAAACCTACTGACAGCCATAGCTACCTTCTCTACTCCTCGAGCCAGCCTAGATCCCAAACCAACTCTATTCCCTTCTCACAATTTCTCAGCCTCCGTAAGATTTGCAGCGACGACATTGATTTCTGTCATCAGCTTAAGACGATGACCACCTTCTTTATTGAACGTGGCTACCCACTCGGCCTTCTGCGCAATGCCAGCAGTCGCGTTTCTAACATTTCGCCGCACGACGCCCTATTTCCCCAATCAAGGTGTAAACCCCCGTGCAACCCCCTCATCTTCACGTTCCATCCCTCGATACCTAGGCTCGGCAAACTAATCATGGACGACACTTCCCACCTCGTAGACTCCAAAGTTCTTTCTAAAGCACCCGCGCTAACTTACCGTCGACAGCCCAACTTACGCTCCCTTTTAGTACGCAGCAACCGTTCCATAAGACCTCAGACTTTCCTTCCCGGTACCACGCCGTGCGGCGCCCCAAAATGCCTTACGTGCAAACACTCTGGCCCACCTCCCAACCTGCTAATGAGAATCCCTGACAATCACACCTGTAAATCTTCTACCGTATTTACTCGCAGAATGAACACACTTTTTTGTCCGAAAAATCGATGCAAAGTTGGGGGGGGGTGTTCATTACGCGAAGTAAAATTTTTGGGTGCGTATTTACTCGCATAATGAACGGACCTTTTATCCCGAAAAATCGACGTCTCTTTGCGCGCCGCGCGCGACTTCAAAACCAAACTGCGATGAGCAAAAAAAAAAAAAAAAACTCCTCTCCATGTGTTTTTTTTTTTTTTCTTGCTTCCGTTTTTTTTTTTTCTGTTTCTTTTTTTCCCGCTTTTCGCAAATTGTTTTGTTTGCCCACACTGCCCATGCATTCGCGACCTCGGTGTACCGGGACAGAAAAGTGTGTTCCTTTCGAGGGCTTGTCGCTTCTCTTTCCAAAGTGCAAGGAAGAGGCGAGGGGAGGATGACTTCATTATACGCGCTTTGCTTAGGCAAGGGCTTCTCCGCTTTTCATTCTTATCCCCTTGCGCGCGACGTGCGACGCGCGACCTCGGGACCAAACTGCACTGTGCAAGAAAAAAAGAAAAAGCTCCTCTTTGTTTTTTTTCTTTTCTCTTAGTTCCGTGGATTGTTTTTTTTTTTTTTTGTTTGTTTGTTTTTGCCGCCTTTCGCAAGCAGTTTCGTTTCGCTTTGCATCATCGGCGAGGGCTTATCCACTTCTCTTATCTCCTTGTGCGCGGCGCGCGACCCAAAATCCAGACTGCGCTGTGCAAAAAAAAAAAAAAAGCTCCTCTCCATGTTTCTTTTCTTGCTTCCGGTGGATCTTTTTTATTTTTAACGCCTTTTGCGAGGCGTTTTGTTCGCCCACGCTGCCCATGCATTCGCGACCTCGCTGCACCGGGATAGAAAAGTGCGTGCATTTCGTGCGCGTGGGGGGAGGGGGTCAAAATTTTGACGTCCGAGTTGGGGGTGCGTTTAATATGCGAGTGAAAAAAAAAGTCGAAATTTTGAGAGCCGATTTGGGGGGTGCGATCATTACGCGAGAGCGTTCATTGTGAGAGTAAATACGGTAATCTGATATATATCATTTCCTGCACACTCTGCCCAACCTTTTTGTATATCGGCGAAACGGACCGCCGACTCCACGAACGCTTCAGAGAACACCGCAGACTCGTCACACTAGAAAGAGCGGGCCAACTCAAACATGACTGCTCCACAGACTTATCTAAACACTTCTCCTCCACAAATCACTCTGAACTTGACACGCGAATATGCGTCATCAAATCAGGCTTCCATACACCCACCTCACGGAAAAAAAGAAGAAAACAGATTAATTTTTAAATTAAAGACGGAATTTCCTTCCGGTTTGAACAAGAAACTTTCTTTCGGCTCTTAAACATTCCCCTTTCTCCCGCTCCTTCCTCCTTTTTTTTTTTTTTTTGATAATTTGGTTGGTCACGCAGGGGCTATAAGCTTCCCCCCCACCCGCATTCCTCAACTTGTTGACTTCAAACCTCGCACCTTACTTGACGACTTTTCCTCCTCCCTTTCTTTCCCCCACAACGTCACATCTGTCAAGTGTTACCTATGCCTTTTGTATATACGGTATTCTTATTCTGATCTGTCATCTCCCCTTTTACCTGAACAAGACCGTTTGGTGGAAACGTCGTTCCCCTCCTTTCCTTTGGCACTTATCTTTCACTTCATATTCCTACTGATGACATCACACCCCCAGCTCGACGCTGATGGGCTGGCTCAGGTATGAGGCCACGCACGAGGCCAAGCTCGCTCGACATTGATCGCGTGATCGTGCCACCGCTCGCCCGCCCGACGATGGTCGTCGGAAACACATCTGCGGCTATGGAGGGAAGAGCGCCAGGGGTTTAAAACCTGGGTTGGCGCCGTCACCTCCATTCCAACAAATTGCTACCGAGTTTACGTGCCACCCGTTAAGCCAGGTTGCTAAACTAACCCATGAAGAGCGCCCAGAACGTCAATCCAAGAGGACTGAAGTTTGACGTGCAACAGCCAGCAATTTGCTACGGATATTTTCTTGACAAACTTCTCTTTGAGCGAGAAACTTCCTCCCAACTGAGGAGTATTGGGTGTCCTTGGCTAATGTTGGTCAATGCTGGTAGTTCCATTAAATCAAATTTTTGGAACTAAAACTTAATTTATGAGGTTTTGCCGTAAAGAATTCCTTCGAGCAGTCAAGAGACAATCATGTGCTCAACTCGGAAGAAAGGACATGCAAATGGCTAGTTTGTTGGTCACCTCAAATACTACACTAATCCCTCGTTAAATTGAAGTCAACGGGACGGTGAAAAAATTCAATAAAAGCAGTACAGTCGCCAACCTTTTTTTCGGAATCCAATAATTCGGACTTGTTCGATATTTCGGACCTAAAGGAGGAACCGTGACTTACCCCATAAAAATAGTGCATATTCACGACCAGTATTTCGGACACCTTGAAGTCCGAAAGTTTGATTATTCGGACAAAATCGTCGCGAGCGATCAGCGGGAAACACTACCGAGAAGCGGCCATTTTGAATTCTATGTTGGCTGCAAATGGATTGGCTTGGTTTGGCAGTGCTACTTGAGTACCCCCCAGTCAGACCGCTAGGTGACGCTATGCTAGCCCTTTTTTTTTTTCATTTAGCTGCACGTCATCACCATCATTATTATCATTTTTTCCTTGTTTCCTTCCATCCCTTTGCACCTCCGCCCCACTTTCGCGTTGCCAGTCGCCATTTTGCACTCCTGGATTTGCACCTCTCATCTCGTTCGGACAACGCTGGCTTGGACTTCATGGCCCGATCTGTTCTTCTGCCGCTGCGATGTGTCGTTAAAAAGCGCAGAAAGTACTCGACCATAACGCTAGAAAAGAAGGCAGCGATTCTCAAGCTAACAGAAAGTTTCCAAACGCAAACGGAGGCGTAACCTAAAACAAGGCACGCAGGTGTAACCTGAAGCAAGGCACTATTTACGGCTTTTTTAAGCCCACTTGGAAGTAATAAAGGCAAGTTTTTCAATCTGCTGATTTTTCGGACTGCTCTATTATTCGGACGTTTTTTCGGTCCCTGCGAAGTACGACTAATCGGTCAGCGACTGTAGTTGGATAAAAATGTGAGCCATGAAAGCAGTAACCTTGAAAATGCACAAGAACAGTGTGGAAGGCTTATAACAAATATATATTCAATGAAACAAACCTTGCCAATGAGCCAGCCTTACTGAGACACGAAAAAAGACGGGATTGCCGGGCGTTTTTAGCAGGCATTAAAAAAAGTCTCCTCCAACTGCCTCGAGTACCGCATGAGGCTGTCGTCGCCGCCGCCGCACTCCACCTTGTTGCGAAGAAGGCGAAGCATGTTTCGCGTTTCTCCAGTCGTGGGTACCTCTCGAAGTTCCTCATCTGACGGCTCTTCATCTTCACCCTGGACACACAAGGTCCACCATCTCGGCATCCGTACAGGAGCAACAACGGAAATGTCTGCATCCACAAGCGCAAACTGCATCCACAAGCGCAAACAACAAGCGCTGCAAGCTTGGCGCAGTATGGCCATAGTAGCTTTGCGCCATAAAGCCCGTAATCAACAACAACAAGTCCAAGTCGTCTTCGGGAGTTGCACCGACGATCTCGTGCACAGTACAGTAAAGGTCGTCGCAGATCTCGATGTCATCCGCTGGCACCTGAAGCACGTACGCGCGGGAAAAGTTGGCGCGTGCGAAGCAATTGGCTACTTTTCTAGCCTCCAGCTTTTTCCACGAAAAGTTTAGCAGATGAATGGCACCAAGCAAGTCGATACTGTAGTCTTTGCTGCAGCAGTGATGTGATTGGCCTAAGCCATTTTGGAGCACCTCTTGGAGCAGCCAAAACAGTGTTTTGGAGCAGCCAGAACAGTGCTCTGGAGCAGCCAGAACAGTGCTTTGGAGCAGCAAACGTGGCTTTTGGAGCAGCCAAAACAGTGTTTCGGAGCAGCAAAAGTGGCTTTTAAAGTAAAAATTCTTAGAAATGTTTTTTGTTTGTTTTAAGTGCTGGACAAACGGAGGGTACTTTGTGCTGTGTTGTGACGGAACTCGCTGCTGGTGTTTTTACTGCTGAGACATCCCACAAGTGTACAGTGTTGTAGGCGTTGCCGAGCGATTCCAAAAAAGAACGCCTGCCACCGTTTTACTGGTTCCCGACGTGCCAGATTTTCATCAAAAGTAAGCAAACGTAAAACAATGAATTGCAAGAGTCCTGGCTGGTGCCTCTGTCGTGCAGTCATGTCCACATGCACGTGAGGGCAACATCAGCAGGCTTGCAGTGGTCGAGCGAGCGGAGACAACGGCTGTTCAGTCGAAATCGGAACAATGCCACTCCGCTCCGTCGCTAACTGGTTCCCAAAATAGTATGCAAAATTTAACTGTCCAGCATACGACAAAACAACACTCTAGCGGCGCGTGCTTGCTAGACCGGCAGGTGAGGTACAAGCTAAACACACAGGAGAAAAGAACCTGAGCGCATCGATGCAAGACATTGCGGGCCAGGGTCAAAAATTTCTTGGAGCGCTTTGTGCAACGACTGAACTCGAGACAAACAAGCGCGATGTGCGGGTTCAGCGTGCAGAAATTGCCTTATTTGCTTTAGCTCATTTCTCTTTACAAAACTTTCTTTTGCAGCAAATTTTTCACGTACCGCGGTCCCTCTCGTAAGAAAGCCCACCGAGAGAAACCTAGATAATCATTATTTCGACAAGCAGTCTTTGAATTAATGGGACACTTCAACGAAATTTTAAAAACACCCGTCGTGTTCAGAAATAGGTTGAATATGATTCACAATATCCGTCAATGATAATTGCACGTTTGTATGTTGAGCCTGATCGCTGTATTTTTGGTTATAAACGGCCCACTCTGGCAAGCGCTTGGAGAGCAGCCAGCGGAGAGCACGTGACATTCGCCACAATCGTGACGTAGTTCGCCTCGGACCGAGCAAAGCTTTGGCGAGGCTGATGTCGAGAAGATGTCCTAACGGTTCCAGCCACCGAAGCAGCTTCTTTTGTACGAATTTTGGGTGACGGGTTAATCCTCTATAATCTTGTAGAGGGACAATAGCGACGTCTGGGAGACACAAAAAATATTCTCGGGGGGAGGGGAGCTCCTCCTTCCCCTTTTCTCTTGTGGTGGCCGGAGGCGAGACAGTTATCGTCACTACATGTCAAAGTTCCTAGACGGGCATTACAAACGAGGCGTTAGCGACAACCACCAGGTGCTCTTTGCTAATCGTGTAATTCGTTTTAAAATTCCTTTTCGTGCCTTTTCCAACAAGAGACTGATGTGTCTGATGTGATAGTGCTCTCTTGAACACGAATAGACCAAGAGATAAGCGCCGAAATTTCGTTGTAGTATCCCTTTAAAGAGGGATTTTTGTAGTAGAGTATGATTTAAACAAGGACAGGAATGTCGATGAACAAGTTTAGAAAGCACCATATCTGCAGCGACGTGGGAACGGCAACACCCGACGTCGCGCGACCAGCGTTTCAGCTCACAAAGCAACTCTCGTCGCGCAAAAACATAGTTTTGTTTCACAGCATGACGGCATGTCTGGCACCCGGCACACTAGCGTCGGAGCGTCCGCACACGCCCGCGTCTATGGTTGAAAAAGTTTAAAAAAGACGCTAGACGAGATTCCCGAGACGATGAGGCGCGAAACGCGAGACGGCGGCAAAAACCATGCAAGACCGGATGGATGCAGGGTACTTTGTGTCGGGCGGCCGCTTGCGCCACCTAGCTCACGCATGCTCAATTACGTTTCGGTTTTGAAAGGCGACCGAAATTAGTCCTTTGGAGCAGGCTTGGCGCAGATTACCCATATTTTGGCAAAATGTAGCAGGATGTAGCAGGGTTAGCCCCTTGGCGCAGTTTGGCGCAATTGGCGCAGCAATCACATCACTGCTGCAGTTGTAAGGAAGGAGCATGCGCTGCAGAAGGTTCCTGCGGTACAGTTTCCGAGTCGTTTCAATAATGCCTCGGGCCATGGGTGACAGTACTCAAGTTGTGTTGAATGGCAGAAACTCCAAAGTGATGGCTTGCAGGTTTTAGATTTTCACGTGGCTGGGACAGTTGTTGACAGAGAACAGCACCTTGCGCTGCTCCTTCGCAAACGTCCGAACCAAAAGGAGCACATAGTCCTCAAAGAAAGCAGCTGTCACCCACCTGTGCTTGTTTTTGTATATGCAGTCGTCTGGGAGTACCACCTTCCGGAGACAGCGAGGCTTCTCAGTTTTCCCTAATATCAGCAGGGGAAGCTTGTGGTCACCTGTAGCATTCGTTCCAAACAGCAGACTGACGCGCTTGCTTTGTTTGCCTCCAGACGAGGAGCCACCCGCAGTCGTAAAAGTGCGCTTGGGCAAGATCTTGTAAAACAAATGTAGAGCCCTTCCACTTCACATGAAGATGGAGGACCAGCGAAGCTGTCATCTTTACGACGTCTAGGACGATGCCTAGAAGACGACGTCTAGGACGACCTCAAGGAGGACTTCTTGGACAACATCAAGGATGACTTCTTGGACAACCTCAAGGATGACTTCTTGGACAACCTCAAGGACGACTCCTAGAGGACGACGTCTAGGACGACCTCAAGGACGGCGTCTAGGACGACCTCGAGGACACCTAGGACGAGGCCAGCGCCTCAGCTTTGGCAGTCAATGTGGGACCATGGACGGGCAAGTTGGCGGCCCTGGCATTCTTTAACCATTTGAGAAGTGCAGTTTTGACTTTGGGATACTTCGAATCCCAGACGCGCTTTCTCTTGCTTGAGAAGCTCTTTTGAAAGCTCTTTTGAAACCCTCTCAGCGCATCGTGCTTGTTTTTGAGGATGGTTGACAGCGTCGATGACGGAATGTTGAATTCTTTCGCAATTTCCAACTTGGGTCGACCACCTTTCTCCACTTGTCAGATCAGCTTGACTTTCTGTTCCAGGGTCAAACACTTCCGCGTGAGTTTTGGCGGCGCCATCAGCAGTGAAGCAGGTTGCACGCAGCTACCGTACATGCGGCAGACAAGCTGTGCTGCCTTCACAACACAGAACACGATATCAAAGGCACTGCCTTGATACGCACGTGATCCGTAAATGCAGCGTCAACTCAAGCAGGCAAACACGTGCATCGCGTACGTCGCGACCAATTTGACCAAGTCAACCACAGTATAGCCAAAGGGGGTGTATCCCGACCTGTACAAGAATAGGAAAGGAGGAACGGGAGAATCCCAGCCCTTATCTCTCGTTCCTTCTTTCTCTCCTTTCAATAGGTGGGCATACGCTCTCTCCCCTGTAGCTTCCGATGTACTAAACAGTTTTAGTAATACAGTTTTTTTTTCTTTTTAAATAGATAACTTGGGTTGGTGCTCCCAAAGAGGTGGGCGCCGGCAGGGGATGTACTTCCCTGACTTGATTCCGACGCGAGCTGGGCCGCAGGCACCGTGCAAAGTGTTGGAACAGTCGCTCAACACGCTGCCGCATTCTTCTGCGCGCAGAGAGCCCCCAAAGGTGCGATCTCCCGCCTTCTTTGCTCTCATGACTCGACAAGTCGGAATCGAGTAAGAGATGGGCGTCGGGCAACGGGCAGATGCGTCGGGGCTCCAAAGAGGTGGGCGCGACAGACATTCCGCATTCAAGGCACGTGCTCCACGCTCCTTACGCATTTATAGCGGTGAAAGACGAAACACCTTTCGCAGCTGTTGGCTTTTTGCCCCCCTCTTCGAAGGGTTGCACTGGCTTATGTACTGTACTTTCGCCGAATCGTCCTTTGTAATAAGCATGTCCAGCCATCGATACACTTTGGATAATCCGGTTCAAAATGCATGCATTGCGATTGGGACCGCGTCAAACTTTGAAAAATGCAATAATTCGTAAAAACCGATTTCGTTATATTGAAGGATTACTGCACTTTGGTAAAAAGCACAATAAAAAAAACTTGCATGCTTGGTCACTCTGCCAAACACATTTAAATGTAGTGGCTTTATAAGGTGTGTAAAGCTCTTAGTTGAGGTGGTGCCTAGGACAGGGTTTTGTGTGGAAACAGATTACGTCACATCATTGTCTCTTTGTGATGCCGCGTGCACTTCCCTTCAGCCCCATCCAGATCCTTTGCACTGAATTTTCTGGGACACCAAGAGAAGGGAAGAGCGCTTTCCTGCTCTTCCCACTTCTCCTCATTCTAGAAACATTTTTTTCATTACCTGTTTCCGCTCATCTTTCTTGCGCTTTCACTTCACTCCGTACGCTTCCTCAGACCACCTGTTTCTGCTCCTCCCATTCCTGTGTGCTGAGTCAGTAGCTCAGTCAATAGTGCACTCGGCTTCCACACCGGTGATTGGGGTTTGATCCCTGGCACCGGCTGCCATTTTTCTTTAAGATCGTTTAGCGGTTACGGGCTGACTGACCTACATATTTCATGCTTACGCGGCTCCTGAAGTTGGTTGGCTGGTTTCTCTTAAAATCGGTGTCAAAAGATGGATTACCTCCGAACTATCGCGACACCAAAGGGTGTCGTCGCACGAGGAAGGGCACAGCCCTGCCCCTTCTCATGCGAAGGCACCCCTGGTGTCAATCTTTCGATACCAATTTTAATTAAAAGAAATCGGCAGGAATGTAATGTTTGGTTTTTTAGAATGATTAAAGCCTAAAGATTGAGACCGTAGACTATTGCAAAAAAGCAGTAAAGCAAGATGGCCAAGGGTCGTTCCTCCTAAGCTGGTTTGGTAGCTCCTCCCTTCTCCGCCGTGGAGAGAAGGACCGAATCATGGGTGGCGGAGAGGGGGTCCCACCTGCATCTCGGCCATGAGCTGGCTGAGTTGGCCTCCGTTGAGCCAGGGCTGGCAGACAAAGTTGAGGGGGTTGGCGGCCACCATCACATTCACGTCCAGGTAGTCCCCCACGGGGGGCAGGGCAGGGGCCACCAGCGGGGGCAGCTTCGCCTCCCCCTCATCCTCCTCCTCCTCTGCACGCCTGCAAACCCCGCTGCCCCTTTCAGACCAATCTCTCCTAGAAGCCCCAATTAAAGCTGCGCCCAATTTTTCGAGTGCATTTCCAATATCGCAGAACCTCGACGATACCTTCTCGGTCTATACTTTTTTAGCCAGCCGAGACGTTCGCCGACGCCTGTTCTGTCCAATGCACGTACCCAACTCGCATCCAACGTAGTGCCGGACACCGTTGCAGCGGCCTTCCACCGCATACGTTTCGCACCACCCAATTTGTTCTTCTCCGTTAGAACGATTTTGAGCAATTGCAGGCACGGTGCAACAAACTCCATACCTCAGCAAACTTCTCTCATGAGGGCCCTTACTCACCCTCATCTCCACAGGTGAGGGTGAATGAGTTTCTGAACCAAGAAAATTCATGAGTGTGAGGGTGAGTGAGGGCCGTGAGGTCGTGAGGGGTGAGAGTGCAAGAGGGCGATGAGTGAGTGAGGGCCATGAGTGCGTGAGGGGCAGAGTGCCATGAATGCATGAGGGGCAGAGGGCCATGAGTGCGTGAAGGCGGTGAGTATGTGAGGGCGTGAGGGCCATGAGTGTGTGAGGGGCGTGAGGGCCATGAGTGCACGAGGGCCATGAGTGCATGAGGGGTGTGAGGGCCATGAGTGTGTGAGGGGCGTGAGGGCCCTGAGTGCATGAGGGACACAAGTGCGTGAGGGCCATGAGTGCATGAGGGGCATGAGGGCCATGAGTGTGTGAGGGGCGTGAGGGCCATGAGTGCATGAGGGCCACGAGTGCGTGAGGGGCGTGAGGGCCATGAGTGCACGAGGGCCATGAGTGCACAAGGGCCATGAGTGTGTGAGGGGAGTGAGGGCCATGAGTGCACGAGGGCCATGAGTGCGTGAAGGGAGTGAGGGCCATGAATGCACGAGGGGCATGAGGGCAGTCAGTGTGTGAGGGGCACGAGGGTCATGAGTGAATGAGAGCCACGAGTGCGTGAGGGGCACGAGGGCCATGAGTGCATGAGGGCCACGAGTGCGTGAGGGCCACAAGTGCGTGAGGGGTGTGAGGGCCATGAGTGCATGAGGGGCGTGAGGGCCATGAGTGTGCGAGGGGCGTGAGGGCCATGAGTGTGCGAGGGGCGTGAGGGCCATGAGTGTGCGAGGGCCACGAGTGCGTGAGGGGCGTGAGGGCCATGAGTGCGTGAGGGGCGTGAGGGCCATGAGTGCACGAGGGCCACGAGTGCGTGAGGGGCGTTAGGGCCATGAGTGCACGAGGGGAGTGAGGGCCATGAATGCACGAGGGGCATGAGGGCGGTGAGTGTGTGAGGGGCGCGAGGGCCACGAGTGCATGAGGGCCACGAGTGCGTGAGGGGCGTTAGGGCCATGAGTGCACGAGGGGAGTGAGGGCCATGAGTGTGTGAGGGGAGTGAGGGCCATGAGTGTGTGAGGGGCGTGAGGGCCCCGAGTGCATGAGGGCCACAAGTGCATGAGGGGTGTGAGGGCCATGAGTGCATGAGGGCCACGAGTGCGTGAGGGGCGTGAGGGCCATGAGTGCACGAGGGGAGTGAGGGCCATGACTGCACGAGGGGCATGAGGGCGGTGAGTGTGTGAGGGGCGCGAGGGCCATGAGTGCATGAGGGCCACGAGTGCGTGAGGGGAGTGAGGGCCATGAGTGCGTGAGGGGAGTGAGGGCCATGAGTGCACGAGGGCCATGAGTGCGTGAGGGGAGTGAGGGCCATGAGTGCACGAGGGGCATGAAGGCGGTGAGTGTGTGAGGGGCACGAGGGCCATGAGTGCATGAGGGCCACGAGTGCGTGAGTGGCGTGAGGGCCACGAGTGCGTGAGGGGCGTGAGGGCCATGAGTGTGTGAGGGGCGTGAGGGCCATGAGTGCACGAGGGCCATGAGTGCGTGAGGGGAGCGAGGGCCATGAATGCACGAGGGGCATGAGGGCGGTGAGTGTGTGAGGGGCATGAGGGCCATGAGTGCATGAGGGCCCTGAGTGCATGAGGGTCACAAGTGCATGAGGGGCGTGAGGGCCATAAGTGCATGAGGGGCGTGAGGGCCATGAGTGTGTGAGGGGCCTGAGGGCCATGAGTGCATGAGGGCCACGAGTGTGTGAGGGGCGTGAGGGCCATGAGTGCACGAGGGCCATGAGTGCGCGAGGGGCGTGAGGGCCATGAGTGCACGAGGTCCACTGAGTGCGTGAGGTGGCCAGTGGAGCCGTCAGGATGCATGAGCGTGAGGGCCCATGAGTGTCGTGAGGGGCGTGAGGTCATGAGTGCAATGAGGGCCACAGTGCAAGTGGGGCCATGAGGGTGCCTGAGGGCCACAGTGCATGATGGTGAGGGCCATTAGCGTAGTGAGGAGGGCCATGAATGCACGAGGGCGATGAGTGGGTGAGGGGCGCGAGAGCCGGGGAGTGCATGAGGCCACGAGTGCTTGAGGGGAGTGATGGCCAAGTGCATTGTAGGGACATCGAGTGGCATGAGGGATGTGAGGGCCATGAGTGCGTGAGGGAGTGAGGGCCATGAATTGCCGAGGGCAGAGGGCGGTGAGTGTGTGAGGGGCGCGAGGGCCACGAGTGCATGAAACGGGCCACGAGTGCGTGAGGGGCGTTAGGGCCATGAGTGCACGAGGGGAGTGAGGGCCATGAATGCACAAGGGCA
>JABSTQ010001019.1:0-61327 GCA_013358835.2 Ixodes persulcatus | reverse complement strand
AAAAATTAAATCGTTTACGCAGATCGCAGCCTGTCAAATTTTATAAGAACTCGCCCTGGAAGGTAGTTTTCGAATTTCTGAAGATGTAATGTTAAAATACTAGAAGCATTTTAATATTAACCTCTTACGGGGACACAGAGTACATACAAAATTAAAATAACGTAGAGTCAAAAACTACGAGAGGATGTGAGTAAAACATGCATCCATCGACAGTTAATAAAGGCGGTCCTTTCCACCTCTGCCGCTTTTGCGCACGAGGCAAATAAATATTGGAGCGGAGGCTTAGGCAATTCGTTTAGGTAGATAATTTCCTATCAAATATTTCTTTTTCGTCAAACATTAAAAAACGCTGGCTCTTTGAGACGTCACCAAGCCTTCGCAATCCCAGCGCCTCTTTCCGTAATGATCTCATGACGTCACGTATATTGAACGTCCGTTTCTTCGGCTTTCGATTAGGCCTGATGAACTAAACGTTAACCCCGCAGATGTAAATGGGAGGGGCAATGTTACACTTTTAAAGGTCGTGTAAGCAGTGACTTTAATGTTTGTATTCTTCAAGTGCAGTCGACCACGCGAAGCATACTGAAAACGTTTAATACAGCACAGGGTTAGACAGGACTATCAGGAAAGCGGTACCTGACAAAACTGTGGCTGCTTGATAAAAACGCCTTGACATCCTCTTCAATTATCCTTCGTTTCTCCCTAGAAAAGACGTGTTATCCTGAACTTACAGTCTTGAGACTGTTCATCGCAACTGGTAACGAGCTACATCGGGCCCTGGTAATATCTCGATACCTCGAATATCGAAGAAAATTATTATCCAGGAATATAATGTCTTGAACTTCTATCTCGATGAAAAAATACAGGCGCAGTATTTGTGAAACATTGTTGCGACATATTTCAGTTGTTGTACGGTCGAAACCTGGTACATTACCTAAAGACAAATTACTCAAATACTTTTTAAAGAGCCATCTGGATTACATAAATGGGTTGAATATACTAAGCACCTTTTCAATAACGTAAATAGCCTGGGCGTATCGCTCAATTCAATACATCTTGGCACATCTCAGCAAAGCGGAGACGTGTTTGTAAAGAGCCGAAAGCAAAAATATATGTTTTGGCGGCACCTTTCAGGTCAGCATCACGCGCGCATTGAGGAAAGCGGTTTGGAGAACGGACTGGTGTTTATATTAAACACGAATGCGGACAAATATTATTCTGAGGACAATATAAGAACTATCAGTGAAAGCCGATTTTTTTTTTTGTGGTACACCTTTACTACAAGTTACATCAGGCATACAAAGCAGGGGTAATGAACTTGAAGGCCGAATGTGAAAAAATGGACACATAGTGACTAACGCACACTCGATAATATGGCATTCGTTATTTTACTATTAACAGGCTTAAAACGCTCGAACAAAACGAGAAAACAGAAGAAAGAATGAGAGGAGAAACTCTAACTCTCAAGTGATTTTTATTTGAAATTATCATCGCATTATGTATACACACACTCCTGTGTTCTAGCCGCATCAACAACCATTCACAACTTCTACAAACAACCGTCCATAAATTTCACTTCTTTTAGAAGTAAATAAGTAGATGGGGCGCTAACGCAAATGTCACCTGTCATTTTGATAAAAAACGCGTAGTGTCTTTCTCGGTCTGTTACTTCGCATTTTCTAAACTCTTTCTCTACGCCAAGCTGGTTTATAGCCACATCGCCCACAGTGGTTAGGAAGATCTTGCCCCGCAATGTTGAGCACACAATAATGTTCCTGTGCTCTATCATTAAACCAGCCCATAGTTTAAAATATGTAAACTTTCCCGCAGCTAAGCGGTATCTTATATACGACATTCGTGCAACATTGAATCTACTGCACCGCGTGTTTATTAGAACAAAGTGATTTTTTTCTGCCTTGTTAGCATCTCGCAGATTTAGGACAGTCTACATGGAACCGAGCAAACACCGTAAACTTCATATCTACCGGCTATCTTTTTAATATTATGCAAACCTTCGTGCACTTTCATAAAAGAAGGGTGTAGACATGCGCCGTTTTGTCCCATAATAATATTATGCACCTCAAAACTTCAGTTCGATGTACATCTCACTGACGTCAAAGAAACGGCCCCACTTTTTACGAGGTGCTTGATAAAGGTGCGATAGAATCGATTACCCAGCTATAGTTCGTATCGAAGATTACAGAAAGAAAGACAACACTGAGGTTTTGCAGAAGGGCCAAGAAAACCCCGATTTTTTTTGTAGTCAGTAATACGTTAGAGTAGCTCACGTTTTTAATAATATCAAGAGAGCGTCAACTGCCGGGCCGGCCAGCGCCTTGCAGCGGAGGGGTTCGCCGATACGGGAGAGATTTGGCGCATGCGCACAACGCTCCTTCCGGAGGGAGCGTCGTCTGCTAGGCTATTCCGTTGAGCGCTCAGAGCCTGTGCCCCGTAGCAAAGGAGCGCAGTGCCCTGTTTGACATCATTGTCTATCCAACGCCCACTTCTCTCTCTCTCTCTCTGTCTTTGTGTCTCTTATCATTTGGTAGAGCAAAAGTCGGAAGAGCGAGCGCTGGCGTGATACTCATCTAACGTGGCATAAACAGTTGCGCAATGACGCGCGGTTTATGCTACGCCTGAGCAGTATGACCAATGAGGTAGACGGGCTTAGAGCGATAATACTGCAGATTGGCATAATTACGAACCAGCGCACAGGTAAACTGGCAGCTGAAAGTCACCCCCACCCGGCCGCCCCAAATGTTGCACATTTTATTGCGAAAGCATTATCTGTCTCATGGAGCGAGGTGACGTCATCAGTCTGAAGTGCGAAAA
This sequence comes from Ixodes persulcatus, assembly GCA_013358835.2. Classification (NCBI taxonomy): domain Eukaryota; kingdom Metazoa; phylum Arthropoda; class Arachnida; order Ixodida; family Ixodidae; genus Ixodes; species Ixodes persulcatus. The sequence goes on along the minus strand of JABSTQ010001019.1, from coordinate 58,495 downwards.
CGGTAGATAGATTTTTTCGGTTCCATTGGCTGGCGCGCGTCGATGGGGCTCCTATTGGCCGCTGCGCTCGTCAGTTTCCACGACCACTCACCCCATGGCGCTGCGTGTCCATCAGCGCGGAGCGTCCAAGCTCACCAGGGGAGCACACGCGCCGACCGGTGACGAAAAGTACGCAGCAGACGAAAACGGGAACGGACCGGGAAAGGGGGGGGGGGGGGGAGGGGGGAGCGACTTGCATGCTTTCTCATTCACAACTCATAAGGAATGCTTAGGTGTACCTCGATCTTTTTGACCACTAGACATGTGACCTTATAGTTTTTCGTCTAGATTTTAACCAAGTACCGTGTCCAGATGATTGTTCATTGATCGTTAATAACGTTAACCACGAGCTAAGTTATGTGTTTTTTTTTTGTAAGTACAAATGGTGCTTTTATGAAAAAAACTCGGGCAGCATCACAATGGCTCCGGTTGATGCGGTTAGCTGTGGCGCTGTATTATGGGTTTTTATTGAAGCTATACACTGATTTCTGGGACTAGCAGTATTTAGAATAGTTTATTATGGTTTTACTGCGATCGCAATACAAATCTCGCCTCAGTTTTGCGTGAATGCCTCACGATTTGGTATGGTCACGTGTCTAGTGGTCAAAATTGCACAACATGGCGGCAGTCAGTTGGGGGGGGGGGGGGGCGGGTCACGTTTGCCTGGTGACCGGGATATCAGCTTATTGCTCTAAGCCCCTCCACCTCGTTGAGTATCATAGAAGAGAGCGCTGTTCATATCTTTGTTTAAAGGCCGACGGTCACATAGGGCACTACAGCCGCGCACTCATCGTTGTACATTGAGTAAAAGCTCTCTCTCTCTCTTTCCCTCTTTCTTGTTTAAAGGCGGTTAGTTTTGCCAGCAGATAAGGAGCAGGGGTTGTGTGTGGTCAACGGAATAGCCTACCAGACGACGCTCGCTTCGGAAAGAGCTTCGTGGGCACGCGCCTTATCTCTCCCGTGTCGCCGCACCACTCCGAGGAATGGCGCTGGCCAGCTTGGCGGTCGACGCTCGCTTGATAATATTAAAAACTATGGCCACTGTTCATTAGGTATTTTTATAAGTTCTACAACTCGTATATCAAGCCGCTCGTGAAGGTTGGTACCTTTTGCTCCACGTCAGTGCGCTGTACGTCGAACTAAAGTTGTGGGGTGTCTTATATAAGACAAGGGGTGTAATAATGTATACCCTTTATTTCAGAGAGTGGCCACTACTGAATTAGGTGTACTCGTCTTTTATCTTTGTTTGTCTTGTTACACAATTCTTTATTTACTTATCTATTTCTTTCCTCCCGTAGTGCCCGAAGGCATAAGAGAGGAAGGGACAAAGAGCAACAAAATAACATGCACGTAGAGAAATAGGCAAGGGAATGCAGAACAAACAAAGCATCTAAATATGTACACAAAACTAATTAGCGGCAGATAAGCGTAACACAAAACTGATAATTTGAATACAAAACAAGCTTAGAAATGACATTTTTATATTCGCCGCTTTCGACTCTGTTGGTGCGGTATGGCGATTCCGATCCACACATATCGTGTGTATAAAAGACTGATTAAAACTTGATGAGAAAAAAATGCGGATGCCTTCTTTAATTCGGTGATTGACACGTGATGAGAGATAAGATGGTTGTGTTAAGAGATGCTGACGTAATAAAGGGATATGGTTGAAGACCTTATGAAATAAGCGAAACCGGGACACTTATCTACAGATGAAAGGTCAGGCAGCCATAAAAATAATTTTCATTGTTGTCACCCTTGATGTGCGATGATAGTTATGCATTATGAAACGAACAGAACGGTTTCGAACGGCTTCTAGTGTTACTGCAAGAGTTTTAACCAGATCCCAGATGGTTGCTGCGTATTCTAGCTTACTCCGAACAAAGTATTTATAAAGGAGCAGTTTTAAGGGCAGCGGTGCAAGTGAAAATTTTCTTTTGAGAAAGCTGAGCATGCTGTTGGCGACATTATTTACACATTGAATATGAGTATTCCACTTGAGGTTATTCGTTATGTGTAAACCAACGTGTGTACAGTCGACACGGAATGAAACGCGAACAGTGGGTGCATGGTTTTCGCTAGATGCTGCACCACCTGAACCAGATGGGAGCTGCAAGAAGATGGCTCCTCCTTCGATGTGTTAGACTCTTGCTCAGTGCATCCAAACCTTCGGTGTTGCAGCTCTAGGTGACTCAGCGTGGGTCGAAAACCATGCGCTCCTTGTTCGCGTTTCATTCAGTGCTGACTGTACATGAAGATATAAATGTGATACAAAACTTTGGATATGGTATGAGGGACAAGAGCTATTTTGTCGTGATACTCTGATGTTTTGACACTTGTTAATGGTAAGTTTAACTTGGCGACTATCACACCAGGAAGAAACTTTGCTAAGCTCAGTCTGTAGTGACTGACCATTAGAATCATTAGCTATTTTTAAGTATATTACACAGTCGTCGGCGAACAGACTAACGGAGGATAAGACTTGGGCTGGAAGGTCATTAACAATGATTAGAAACAAAAGTGGACCTAGGACTGAACCTTGGGAGGCACCAGAAATCACGTAGGCGGAGTGGGAGTCGTGGGCTAGTCCTTTTTATGTTTTGAAGATTGCTCTCACAGCAACTACAAATTAGGTTAGGGGGGTAGCCTCGTTTTGCAAACATTTTTACTTGCTGTGGAACACTGGTTGTCATCTGGTGTTAGTAACTTTTTTCAAGAGCCGCCTGGAGACACGTTATGGCTATTCCTTTCCTTATCAATTTGGAGTGGGAAGTTTCGGGTACCCTAGGTTTGGCAACCCCTTACTCGAGAGCATTCTTTAAACAATTAAGGTAACTAACCAACAAATGTGCAACAACAAAAAACCCAATAAAAGGCGAGTTCACGTAGTTCGGTACTGGCACAAAGTTTCGCACATTAGCTAACGATAGCCGGTAAATATCTTGTTTACGTTTTTCTTTTTTTTTTCTCAGTCCCTTGTATACTGTACCAAATCTCTCCGATGCTGAAAATGCAAAAATACAAACAAACGAAAACACGTTGTTTAAAGAAACACGCAGTGCAGTATTCTGAATGTGGCACGAATGTTGTAAACGAGATATTACTTAACTGCAGGAACGTTTACATAGAGCAAACATGGCGCTGCTTTAATTATAGAGCACGAGAATGGAATCCTTGTGTGCGCAACAATGTGGCGGCATCTTGCTGACCACTGTATGCGATGTGGCTGTAAACCTAGCTTTGAATCGACCTTTTATAAAAAAAAAGAGAAATATAACACAGAGAGAAATTGTTTTTAGACATATTTGCCCCAAAAAATTGGAAACACTTACGCAACCCGTAGGGTGAAACGCAGCGACCGCTGAGGTGTGACTTCGGAGCTGCTAATGAGTTATTTTGTGCAGATGTACTGAAGGAACGATAAATGCGAGCGCGCACCATAGAGTCCGCATGGCGTTCCGTATTAAACCAAGTGACACAGCGGACGAACATTCCATACCGTTTTGGAACAAGGGAGGGTGTATTAAGTAGAGAGCATTTCAGGTGCCTGCCTAAGAGGAGAGAGTGTTTTTGTACGTCACTTCGGTACAAATAATCACAGGTGGTAAACGAAACGCCAAATAAACAGAGACAAGGAAGGAGACAAGACGAAGTGCACTATCATGTGAAGGTTTATTGAAACAAGCACATAGTGTTATTAGCATATTTCTGGCTCTATGATTAGAAAATTGTTTACTAGTTGAAATAATGACTGTACATGCCCGTTTACGTCGGTTACACCAAGAAATACATCACATGAAAACGTTCAAGGTGGATGGCGCCCGATCGCCCCAAAAGATCGCACGTGCAAGAGTCGTCGTCCTTTTTCTCGTTCTGTCCCTGGTGCTGGTACACACGAGCGGACACGACACCTCTTCCCCCTATGAGGAGTTCCTGCACCTTGCGGGCGGACGTTTCGTCCTTGTCGATTTGCGCAGCACAGGTTCTTCATCAGATGACTTAGAGCCGTTACTTTATCGCTTGTGGTTACACTTCCGAATCTGGTTTAAGTGTCGGCGAACTGTCTCTTCTCCGCACTGCACCAGCCATGAACTTGGACCGAATTTCCTTACCAATGTGCCTGTAATCCAATCAGGTTTTTTCAGGAACTGGCGGATCATGACCTGTCCTCCCACCTGCAGCTGGCGGTTTCTCGGTAACTTCTCTGTTGCCACTGGTGTAACGTTTGTGGGTACAACATGGTCTAGAAGAGGCGGTAATTCCCTCCCGAACATTGCCTTAACCGGGATCATGTTCGTCGTCTGGTGGACCGCGCAGTGCTGACCGAATAAAAACCTCGACAGCCGTAGGTTCACTGATCCATATGGTTTCCGTACTATTGCCTTCTTCAGTTCGCCCCCGTAGCGTTCTGCCTGCCCATTAGTGGCAGGGTGGTACGGGGCAGACGTGACGTGCTGTATCCCATTGTTCTTGTAGAACGTTGCAATCTCAGCAGAGACGAAAGCTGTCCCGTTGTCCGACACTACTTTGTGTGGAATTCCAAACGTCGCAAACAGGATCGCAGCACATGGATGACTGCCGCCGACGTAGGATGGCTCACTTGACGTACCTCCAGCCATTTGGTGAATTAACCCACCACCACGGAGAAAGGGCGTCCCTCCACGGGACCTGCAAAATCCACATGCCGTGTGTGCCACGGTGTCGACGGTTGAGGCCACGGCGGAATATGGGCTTTTGCTGGGTTCCTCTCTGTACGCTGGCATGGATCACGTCAAAAATAAAACTCCGTATCTGACAAGTGCATTGACGCGTCACTAATGCACTTGTTTTCCTCTTGCTTTCTGATACAGTGTGCGTCGTAAAATTCTAAGGCAGATTTATATGCGTGTCTCACGAGAAATGTTGCTTCTGCTAATTCTTGATCACATGGTCACCTATCCCTGTGCACTTCCAGATTACCCGGCGGGGAGTGTTTTACTGGCCATGCACGCTATCTTGCTACCATGCATGACCATGCATGTTATTTTGCTTGCGTGTTATCTTGTTATCAGCGGCCCGTGGAATGTTTTGGTGAGATGTCGCGTCGATATGAAGCGCGGTCGACAGCACGAAACCGCGAAGTGTCTCAGAGACAGCTGTCGCTTGAATATTGCTGTAAAAGACAGATGACAATGGAGTCAGCGCACCGTCCATTTATTTGCTTGAAAATAAGTGACGATTCTGGACGGCTGCTTGTAGAAGAATCGGCCAGCGGAGTGTATATATGTGACGATGACTTCAAATACAAATCAGTTGAGAGTTAGCGCCTGTCCTGCCGTCTTTACTCCTGTGTCCTCGTTATGTACGCACCCTTTAAACATTTTAGTTAGTATGAACGAACTAGCCGAAAGCCAAGTTTTAATACAAGTCATTTCGCATTTCGGCAATGGCAACCCGCATGTAATGTTTGTGGGGGCCACTGGTTTCCCTCCCCCTAGAAGGCGTAAGCCGCGGACGTTCCAGGCGCCCGAAGCCGTCTGACTTCGAGCCTGGTCGCTCCGTATCGTGTCGGAGAGACTACGCCACCTTGTTGGCCTACACTCTCGCACTCCTCCGCGCGTCTCCCGTTTCGGGCGGACCAGGGAGATCGCGCTGAGTGAGAGTCGGGCCTGCCCTCCGAGTGGACGGCCGTGTGGTCGGGGAGTCCTGGATTGGACTCCAGGCAACGGGTCGAGTCGCGGCGCGAGCTCGTCCGACCGGCGATGACTCCACGCTAGTGATTCCCCTGGCTCTGACAGTCAGCGTCCGCACTACCTGTGGACGTCCGGCTGCCGAGAGCCCTGGCCCCGAACTCCTGCGGCGACGGGTAGCGGCGTGAGCTCGTCCGACCGGCGATGACTCCGCTCGCAATTACCCCTTTGGCTCTCAGGTCGGCGGGCGCTGCGGGCACACTGTGTCCACGGCTCGCTTGACCGCAGTGTCTTGTTGGGGACCCCTGGTACTCAATAAACGCTGTTGGATACCGGGATCATTGTTGTTGGCATGGCGTTGGCCGAACCCGGCGTGGCGACCGCACTCGCTGGTAGCCGTCGGCCGCGCGGTGGGACGGGCATCGGATTCCCCTTTGAGCTCCGGACCGGTCCCCAGACGTAAGAGGTACGTGATCTGCCCTATCTATTTCCCACAAAATGGCGCCCAACGTGGGGCCACGGCACCTATCGTTGTCGTGGCACTGCTCTGCCGCGCCATGCCAAGATGGCGGAGCCTCCCTTGGGGAGGCTGGCACTGCTCTGCCGCGCCATGCCAAGATGGCGGAGCCTCCCTTGGGGAGGCCGGCTCCCTTTGTGAGCCGCCATGATGCGAATCCCCTCGGTGCCCGGATTTGGGAACCAGGTCCAAGAGCCAGCCCGGAAACCTGAGTGAGTCACGATTTGTTCATTCTCTTCTCGTGTCTTGCCCCAGGAGACGCTCTATCGTACCTGTCGCCTCCGGTGATCGTCGTCGCTGGCAACAGTCCCCCACTGCCTGACAGTTGCCGACTCCGCTGCCAACCCCCACCTAGTAAGAGGGTTGTCGCCTCTGTCGGCGTCCTCAGAGCCTTCGTGCCACGGAAATCGCGTTGCATTAACCCCCGTGGGCCTCGCGACGAATTTTGTTAGCAGCAAAGAGCTTCTTACGGGTCAGCGGGAAAATCTGGGTTTGTAAATATGCGCGTTTCCTTTGACACTGAGTTGTCGGACTCTCCGGGAGAGTCGGGCGGTGCGTCTGCCATTAACGTCGCCAAGTAGCTCGTAATGCTACCGACGGGCTCCGGGAGCCGTAGGCCACGCATTCGCCGGCGTCCAGAAGCAGTTTTCATACTGTGGGCGCGCGCGCTGTACGCCACTTGTATTGTGGTTGGCGCGAGGGTTTCCTTCGGGATAGATTGGTTTTGCTGACACCTTTGAGCTTCTGCTGATTTCCGAGAGTAACGCCTTGCGTTATAAGAGTGGCTGAACGCACTAGAGACGGGGCGGTTTTTTTAGCTACCCCGTTCCGTGCGCTTCGCTAGGGATGCGTGCAGCTCGAAGACTCTACGGAGTTAGTTGTTTTCGCAGTCCCCGGCCCGGCTCCTGGTGCAGCCACCGCTGGCAGCGGAGAGTCGCCGGCTCTGTTCCCGGCGACTTCAGTTTGCGTACGCAGGGTGCCCTCTAATTCTGTTAGTAGCATGGAGTGGCCTGCCTTCCAACTTGAGCCTCCCACCCTGCGGTAGGCCGGTTAATGTACGCAGACAGCCGAGTCCAGATACAATGAGGACCCGGCCAAAACCTGTTTTCGGGGACCATTGCTTCCCTCGGTGGCAGTGTGTCGACCGAGAACAATGATCTCTCCCTTCGACCTTGCCATACTGCGGGTCTGGAGAGGGCGAAGAGATGTTTGCGGGGTGCTGCGTGGGCTCTTCTTTCCGTCATTCAGGAAGATGCTCGTGCCCCGGCCCCTTTTCCCTGCCATCCCCCTCTACGTGCGACGGCGGGGGACACGCCGAGCGGCTGGGCGGGACCTGCCGGATGTGCGTCATCGCTGACGCTGGTGGGAGTTTGCGCACCCGACGGCGGCCAGGAGCAGCGGACAGGGAGGGCTGACTTCCGGCCGAGGCAAGATGGCCGCTGTCCTTCTTCAGTCGTCGGACCTCACCGAGGCGCCCAGCTGAACCAGGCTTCCTGATGCGGGCCTGGTCACGGACGTCACCTGCTGCCGGCCCCGAGGTGCGCCTTCGACTTCGGTGGCCAACGTTCCCCTTGCCGCTGGTCTCCCTCACCCACCTTGAGAGTGACCATGGGCGGACTTCTACGCGCGTCACCGTGTTCGTTTCGACGGAGGTCGGCCCACGACGAGTCGACGACGTGCAGCGTAAGCCGAGCAGCACCGCTGAGCAGCACCGCCGAGCAGCACCGCTGAGCATCAACGTTCCCAGTGAGTGGTGCTCCGTGTTGCGGAAGAACTGATCATTCGACATCGAGGAACTTTGCACGGCTTCATTCGACGACATCCGGAGTGCATCGCCCCACCTGTGCGTCGTGAACTCCGGTATGTTGAACATTTACGGCAGCAGTTCCGGGGACTGCCGAGGCCCCCAATTCAAGTTTTTTTATTTGTATGCGCGACTGGCACCCGTGCTGTCAGCGCGCAGGCCTTGTATTTTGGGGGTTTGAGAGCCGGCGCTCCTTTCTCTGAAAGGGGTGCCAAATGTTTTAAGGAGGGGGGGATTGTGGGGGCCACTGGTTTCCCTCCCCCTAGAAGGCGTAAGCCGCGGACGTTCCAGGCGAAGCCGTCTGACTTCAAGCCTGGTCGCTCCGTATCGTGTCGGAGAGTGCGCCACCTTGCTGGCCTACTCTCTCGCACTCCTCCGCGCGTCTCCCGTTTCGGGCGGACCAGGGAGACCGCGCGAGGGAGAGTCGGGCCTGCCCTCCGAGTGGACGGCCCTGTGGTCGGGGAGTCCTGGATTGGACTCCGGGCGACGGGTCGAGTCGCGGCGCGAGCTCGTCCGACCGGCGATGACTCCACGCTAGCGATTCCCCTGGCTCTGACAGTCGGCGTCCCCACTACCTGTGGACGTCCGTCTGCCGAGAGCCCTGGCCCCGAACTCCTGCGACGACGGGTAGCGGCGTGAGCTCGTCCGACCGGCGATGACTCCGCTCGCAATTACCCCTTTGGCTCTCAGGTCGGCGGGCGCTGCGGGCACATGGTGCCCAAGCAGCGCAAAACGTCGTGGAAACGTCGAGAAAAGGTCCCTGACGTCCGTGACGTCCCGCGTGACTTCGATCACGTTTTTTCGACGTTGAGGTGACGTTCTTATATAACGTTCTATTATAGTTCAATCAGGGACGTTGCGACGACGTTGTATTTCGACTCAAACGTCGTCAACGTTCCCACGACGTCGAGGCACGACGTTCAGGCAACGTCCAACGCTCACGTTTCTTTGACGTTGAAGTGAAGTTCATAAATGACGTTCCATTATCGTCCTGTCCGTGACGTGCTGGCGACGTCATGTTTCAACTTCTACGTCGTCATCTTCGCCACGACGTCAAGAGAAGACGTTTTAGCAACGTCGAACACTCACGTTTCTACGACGTTAAAATGAAGTCCATATTGACGTTACATTATTGTCCCGTCAGAAGACGTTTCAGCGACGTCGCGTTCACACCTAACTGTCGTAAACGTCATACAGGACGTTCTGGCAACGTCGACCACTCACGTTTTGTTCAACGTTGAGGACAAATTTAAATTACGATCCATTTTTGTCCTGTCATTGACACCCTGGCGATGTCATGTCACAACCTTTGTTTTGTGTTTTTTTAGCTTTTCTAGCTCCATCTCCAGCCGTAAATCACGTATAATATGCGTTCACTGTTAAAAGCTTAATCACAGCTGTGGTCAAGGTGACACTGCTCAAGAGCCGCAAGCAAAACTTAATTTTTGAGAGCGTCAGGAATTTATTTATTTATACATTTAATTTATTTATTTCAAGATACTATTAATTGCACATGGGATTACGCTAGGGGGGGGGGGGGCATATACAAAACTCAATGTACACTGAAGGAAAAAAAATATGAATGCATGTTGGAAATATCATTCCTTTTACATGTGCTTGTTATACTTTTGGTTTGTTTAAAATATTGTTACGGTTCTGATTTGCGAAGTGAAGCCCACGCGCGTTGTCGTCTTCCTTAGGTCCTGGACGCGCCACAGGTGCGTCACTACACTATCTCCTCTCCAGGTGATTTCAGGCATGCATCATTTCCAGGGAGCATCCATACTGCTCCACGACCACCTGGCATTGTTTTAAGGTTCGGCGATTTCTCTTCGTGTTTTGTTACCCATGCTCACTTGCGCACAACCACAAAATTCGCATCAACATCACAGTTCATCCACAACACCAACTTCCAGCACATGATGCTTTCGGTAGATCGGTGCGCAGTCTTGTTACGTGACTGTCAAAACAGATCTTGCTTTCTTTGGCACTGATGACGTACCCAAACAAAAATCGCACGCCGGCACACACCATATCACTGCACACTTGCGCATTTTTTAACTCTACTCCAAAAAATAAATGCCCGGTAATGACGAAATGTGGTAGATACTGTCAACAGTTTGTGTAGACTGGAACTCATGATGCCAACCGTTGAATGCCCCAGATGACGGTCCAAAAAGCGTTGAAGTCCAGCCCGCACGGGCCGCACCTACGTGTCGGCAAAAAAAAAAAAAAAAAAAAAAAAAAGCAGAGCCGGCGCCAACGCGGCGCGAGAGAGAGGGGGAAAAGCAGGCTGAAGAGATACTAATGGCATCTCCATAGAGCCCCATGCGATGCATGGGGAAACTCGGCAAGAAGAGGGCGAGAGAGAAAAGTGGGAGACGATAGTGGCGACGAACAATCGACAAGCGTTAGTTCCGGGTGCACGTATTTTCTCAGTCGTTCCTAAAATATTTCACTGAATTCTATGTTGGCCAAGAGAGAACACCTCTGGGTATAACCCGGTCCAGCTTTTTCCGAATGTCAGTCTACGGGATCTACGAGGCAGGCTGCTTGTCGCCGTGATTTTTTTCGAGTCTGCATACAGTGGAAGTGCTGCGATTCGATTTCTCTATAATGCTGTCTAGACCGAGTCGCTAAAGTCGCCCCTAGGAAGAAGTCGGTGATCGCCCAAAACGCCGTCGTGTTCAGTCACGGCTCGTGGACCTTTTTCAAGGCAATGACGTTTCACACGTTGAATCGTATTACTGCTCGGATCAAGGTGCCTGTGAGGATATGAATGACGCCTCCCAGAAAGGAAGGGGCAGTGCAGATAATGGCGCGTCAAGTCCAGTCTCCGATCAAGGCTCTTCAGACGCCTCCGACGATCCCATGAACGCCCAGCGGACGGGATCCTACTTCTGAATCCATTCCCGTGCACGCAGCGAGAGTACCAGCTATGTGCGAAGGGGTGGGTAAAGCACGCGCATCAGCGGATTAATCAGAAGCAGAACAAGGTAAGCGGTGGAACATTCCGCGCAGCGTGACATCGTCCCTTGTTCATTTCTTTACGTGAATTTGTTTGTTTTATATACTTCTGGCTGGCACATCCAGGGACGTCTTTTGGCGGCGCTCCGTATTGCATCTCGTGTCTGAACATGCTAAAATAAACAGTTCGTACCAAACCTGTGTTTTAGTTACTTCCTTCATACTTGCATCAGAGCAACTTGCCTTCGCAATAATACTCAAAAAGTAACTTTTTTTCTTTTTTAGTTGGGGGGGGGGGGGGGGGGGGGTGGAGGCAACGTCTTCCCCACGACGCCTAGAAAACGTAGTTTGGAATGGTGTCTCGACGTTCTGTGAACGTCGTTGGTAGTCCGGATGTCGTAAAAACACGTATCATAAACGTCGAGGGAGGACGCAACGGCCCACTGAGACGTGCGTGTGACGTGTGACAAACGTCATTGGGAACGTTTTCTCGACCTCCTGTGCACCTTTTCTCGCGGACATTTAAAGGTTTTCTCGACGTCGAAGGAAGGTAACGTCCGGACCTTCGACGTTGTACGACGTCACGTTACAGACGTCTTCGACGTTCTTTCGACGTTTTCTTCACGTTTATGTGCTGCTTGGGTGTCCACGGCTCGCTTGACCGCAGTGTCTTGTTGGGGACCCCTGGTACTCAATAAACGCTGTTGGATACCGGGATCATCGTTGCTGGAATGGCGTTGGCCGAACCCGGCGCAGCGACCGCCCTCGCTGGTAGTAGCCGTCGGCCGCGCGGTGGGACGGGCATCGGATTTCCTCTTTGAGCACCGGTCCCCAGACGTGAAGGTGCGTAATCTCTCCCTCCTTTTATTCCCACATGTTTCATTTGAACGTAAACAAATCGGAAGAGGTCTGTCTGGTTGCGGAAGAACTGAGAATATTTCTTGTTAAGACGAATAAGCTCCAGCGACTTCTTATAGAGTGATGGCAAATCCAAAGAACATCAGGAAACGTCCATAGGTTTAGTGGCAGATTACCATCTTCCTACGTGAACAAACTAAGTATCTGGCAAAGAAATAAAAAAGAGACCCTCACCGCATAAAAAAAGAAGCTGCTGTCTCCTGTTTGAAAATAGTCCCCCGTGAAGATAAAACCGAGCAGGTTTTGAAGCGTCGGGGCCTCGTTGTAGGATTTGGTTTGTGATTTTTCTTTTTGTCTCTTTTTTAGGCTCAAGTTAACTACGTGTAACATTTGGAAATTTTCAGAGAGGTATAAAAAGGAGGGCATACAGATCCTGTTTTTACACTGTGTGACTCATCCATTGCAACTAGGGTTCCGTGTTTTTGGATAAATTCTAAAAACTCCTATAAACACCCGTAAAATTTTGGTCAGTTCGAATTTGTCTGATAACCTCCGAATTTTGATTTTCCAATGCCCCCCCCCCCCTCGCCCCCCTTTAAAAAAAGAGACGTATTTTAAAATTAAGGTTGATCAGGTCACAGGGCCATTGTTCCTGGCGAAGTGCCAACGTGGTTATCTCTCAAATCTCACACAACATTAAAAATGAGTGTTACCGCTTATCTCGTCAAGATTTACTCAGGACCACAGGTCATTGTACTTACGGTCACGACAAAAGTCACTGTTTTGGTTTTCAGTTTGGGCTATACTATTTGTGTCTTAGAGAAAGGAGAGTTTTTCCTTTGTATCAGTGAAAGCTATCGACCTTAGAGATTGCATGAAATGGAGAAGAGGACAATTTAAACCTCTCTATAACATCCTTTACCACTCCACCTCGCGCTGCCGCAAGGCAGCTTGATGGAGTAGAAGGGTGTAAATACGAGGTTCCCAGCGACTATCTACAGAAGTTGATTTTTAAGGTGTCGATGTTTATTGCAACACCTATGGTGTGCAATTTTTGTCGTGAGGCAAATACGTATTGACAATGGCAATGACACCAACGGCAAATCCGGCTGAAGAAATATTATTTGATACAAGCGCGTTTTATTAATTGTTTAGAATACGTTTACATCCGGATAATATTTGGTTATTTATTTATTTATTTATTATAATAGAAAAGACTGCAAAATTAAACTTAAAATTTCTGATAATTGGGAATCAAACAAAAATAAACTGCGATGAACTCTGAATTTTAGTAAAAAAATAAGCTCAATACAACACCCTACGAATTTGACAAAAAATAAACTCTGAAAACCCGGAATTCTAATTATAATTTTGGTTTGGTGTATTTGATTTAGTTTTAATTAATAAATAATTTAAATCGGGAATTAGACGCGGGCCAAGGAGCGAGTGAACTTTCAGCTTTTGCATTTTTAAATAGCCATAGTATTTTGAACAGATTTTCATATTGTGGCGCGTTTGTTTTACTTCTCTAGTCCCGGTGTATCGTTTATCGTGTCACCTAAAAACTTGTTATTATAGATAAACCTGTGAGATCACTGGATAACTGGATAGTCAAACTGCTGATATCACGTTAATATATATACAATGTTGATATCACCTAACCTAACCCAAACTAACATAGCAAAACAAATTGAATTTGGTAACTAAATGAGGGGGTCTTATTTGGAACGTTCAGATATATACCAGAAATAACATGATTCCGTTCATGATAACATGTAGAAAGTATATTAAATATAAAAAATAACGAGCTTGGTACACACGAGGCAGATTAGTAAAGCCTCTCCCAGCCTTAACTTGTGAAAGAACATTTATTTTCACAAATAAGCTCAATAAAACTGACCTCGTTCGATTTTTTTTAAAAAATAATGTTTTCGCAAGTTTTATTCAATAATGGGTCCATATTTTAAAATCATCAGTTTGAAAGATTCCCTCCCTATCAACTTTTGCACTTAAAATTCCCGAGCTGACAAGATGAATTGCTGCAGTAGCTGGTGCTGAATTATCAGTTAAATTCGATTCTATAAGAGAATCGGTGTCACGTTGTGGTGCAGGATCCTCTATGTACTAGCAAAACTCAGAATGCAAAGCTTGAATGATGTCATTCGCCCTGTCCATAGCAATAAAACTGCCCTCCTCCATTAATAAGCTGTCTAAAATTTCGGACATTGAATATTGTTGAAATGTCATCTTTAAAGTGCAAGGAACTTGAAAAATGAAACTTCATAAAAAACATAAATTGTACTCTCAATTCAAAACAAATCAATCACAAAAGACCATTTCGGTTGTTAAACCCTCCCCCAGAAATATATGCCCATGACAAGGTTTAGGGAAACGCCACCACCACTCCCTCCAAACATTGATGAATGGTGCCATACAGTTTTATAATGCTTTCCTTTTTTGGTTAAAATCATCGAACTTTGAAAGCAGTAGACCCTAGAAGGTCGTTTGAATTATAAGACATACGGGAAACAAAAGATGAAAGGTAAAAAACGCAGGCAAGCTGGTGGATTACATCAAGCTGCGTTAGAGACGTCGTTATGTTGTCCGTTTTTTAATTGTTCCTACGTCTTAGGGTTACTATGAATGAAACAAAAGATGACTGAAATTTTGCTGTGGTAGGACTTGCAATAAAAGCAAGGTACTGACAATAAAGACTAGAGGAAATTAAACGAGAGGCGTAGTGGTCGCACAGGATAGGACGATATAAAACAATTTAATAAATGAAAATATGAACAAATTTTCGCTGAGGCGTAAGTGTGACAATCGATCAAAATATTCAATAAAAACCAACTACCAGCGCAGCTTAAGTTAGTTGCAATAAGAAGAGCGATAGTGTTTTTAATCGCTTCCAATGCAGTAATAAGATTTCACTAAGATCATAAGTGTAGGGTGCATCAAAGATTGTGAGTGAATGACCGAAACGTGTCTGACAAGAAAATATTTATTCCAGAGCCATGTTAAGAAGGCATAGAAGAAATGTCTAAATCTGAGAAACTCAAATCGTGAAAGATGATTGCGTAGTGAGTTGTTTACATGGGAACGCTGGTTCATTAAGGCCGGGCGAGTTATGAGAATACTGTTTCCTATAGGCATTGAATACATATGCCAGGTTTTGTTTTACCTTCCAGTCTGAAGAGAGAATACCACATAGACTTGACTGCTCTAACTATTTAGCAAAATGATTAAATGAACGTTTGCTTTAGACACAGAAAAAATACCATTAATTCCAGTCAGAGATTGCCTGACATTTTATATTACCTAAATCACACCAACTAAATTAAATTGGAGCTATATGGATGAATAATCTGCTTTATTTAGGAATTGATAATACTGGTTGCCATCACTGGAAAAATGGGTAAAATCGACTAAATGTTTATGATAACGAAAAAGGGGCTTGATGGCGAAGAGGGAGGGTTTAACAACCGACATGGTCTTTTGGTATTGACTTAAGTCGAATGAGAGTACAATTTGTATTCTTTATGAAGTTTCATTGATGAAATCTATGTTTCGTTATCGTAAATTAAAAACCAACACGCTTTTTCATCTACACTACTAAATGACATTGCATGAATTTTAGTTGGCATACTCTTGTTACTTGAAGTTTTAGTGTTGCTAAAGATTATAATCTTCTTCCTTGAAACAATTTTGTGGGTTGTTTTTAGTACTGCTGGTAGAATACGTGTAGAGTATCACACTTGCCTAATCGATAGTTTTTTTGTTTTTGTAAACTGCAGCCAAAGTGCGATAAGTTTATCAACGACGCTCACATCTGGTGAGCTTCTCGGCACCATCTAAAACATTGTTTTAGTTATTAGATATTGAGGGTCCTTATGTATCAGGACGACAGGAAGTTTTGAGCACCATCTTTGTGGAAAGGCGTGTTTACTTTCCATTTAATGAAAGTATTCTTCTACGGAACTGCTCGAGATGCCTTCCGAAACATACGAAGAAAAGTTGTCAAGTTCTGGTTAGTTTCCTCGAAGTCAGTTTGAACGTTATAATAAATCTGCTTTTTTAAATTTATGGTTTGGCGTTGCAGTTTTACGTTAAAGTATAATATAGATTTCTTAATGAATCACGGAATATACTATATAAATGAAACAAGTTTTCATTTGCTTGTAAAAATCATAGCCGACATATTTCCTCTCAGTGCGGTAACGTTTAGCGAATGAGTCGGATTAACATTGAATCTAAAGCCTCCAAAGTATTATACTTCAAATAAAAAAAAAACTTACTTTATAATTATGTTACATATTGTCATTTAAAGTCTCTCAAAATAAAAAAAAAATGTCGACCTGGGGAAGCGCATCATGACAGTATTTACGAATCGTGCAGAGCTTAACAAAATATGACGAGCATGAGGGTTCTGTATAGCAGGGCCCATGATAAACGTGTGCTGGCTAGCAGCGATGCATATTCAAAATACTTATAATTGAATGTTCACCTATGTTAATTTAACAGTTTGTCGTTTGTATGAATACATTTTCTACGCCCTTCGAAAAGCTCACCGCGGTGCTTTCTTAAAAAAGGTCAGGTTTTTCGTAAAACATTGAAAGGAATACTTTCAGAATGAAAAACACAAGCCCAAGTCGTTTAGGCTTTTGAAAAAGGTTGATTATTTGTGAATAACACTGGTACATTTATGAGCGGCGAAGCAGACGCTTTACCCCTCGTCGCCGGCTATCTCGATATCGGCGGCCGAGAGGGTTCATTGCCACACAAAATCAAAATCTATGTCATCGACTAGCATTTATGTGGAGGAACCAGTTTTATTAATACTATCTCTTGCCGTTTTAAAAGCATAGCATTTGCTGATAATCTAAATTATATTCCGTCAGATATTAAATCACTCCTTTCTTCCAAAGGTAAAATAGCCTTTTAGTGTTCGATATTTTCACTGATTAATCTTCACTCACGAGGGAAAATCTGCTTTTAATGATGACATGAAATTCAGACGTTGATGTTTTGTATTATATCATTCCAATACCACGATTGCTCAGCAGCACTTGTTCTCATAGAACGTAACAATACGATGGACGTGAACAATGGCTTCATCCTCAACTTGGATGTTTAGCGACAGTCTAGAATGTTTTAATCATACACGCCAAACAATTATGGTAATTATGTCTCCACAATAAGATCAAACTCAACAATTTTAAAAGAATGAGAGATAAACATGAGGATCATTAACATATTTTGTATCGGACAACTACATCATGCGGAGCTTCCACACGCTTCAAAATCTGCATTCATCGCGTGTTGTTGTGTGTCTTTCCTTTTAAACATGCATCCCCATCCGATATGGTAGTAGTAACTGGTTGCAATAGGTTTTACAAATATAGTTTCTGCTTTGCATCTTTATATAATTATTAAAAAAAAAAGAACTATCACGCATACCTGCAAATGTAGTATCACCGACGTCTCACCGACCTCGGTAAGAACAACTTCCGCAAGTAGCCGTCTTTGTATTTATTCCACGTACGTTGTTTGATCTGGGGTACTGTTTGAAATGTACCTTCTTGTCGTGACCAGGAGGCTTGATTTGTCTTCCGTCGGGCCTGTTTTAATGCAGCGAACAAGACAAGGTCGGGTCTGGTATGCGGCTTAAATTGTTTCTCCGTGCCGCAATAGTATTTATATTGACAATATTGTTTTTTTTTTTTATATTTCAGAAACAAAAAATCTTGGTAGAGTCATAATTTTTTTTCAAAATCATCCCGAGATTGCCTTTCCGCTCCTACTTTAAACGATGACGTACATGAATGGCTGCCGGCGTTTGCGGAGTTCTCAACGAGCATAGCTCCTTGACCTCGTTTATTTTTACAAGTGCGAGCCTTTTTGCGTTCACCCAGGTGCGTATAGGAAGATTTCGTCAACCGACCTAGTTTGCTGCAGACGACTATCGCAAGTAGGCGCCTTCGGAAGCAATGTGCGTATGCTTGGGTTTGTAGCGGTACTGGCTAAACCTAGCGTCCAACATCAACTATGTTGCTTGACATAGCTTTATTTGTACACTTGAGCGTGCTGGTGAATACAAATGTTTGTTCTCGAAAAAGCGGCCCAGCTATTTTGTGAATTGCGCAACTGTTGTGATTGCAACCATAGATTAATACCGAGATGATGCCTACAGAGGTAAGAATTTGCGAGCCTTTTGGCTGGAGGCAATGTGGCGTTCGGCTTGAATCCAATTTGTCTATGTTCCCGTCTATGTCGTCTATGTTCCCGGAAGGCAAGTAGTTCCCAAGTTTCGCAGTGCGCCTGGCCTACCACCGCGAATAATTTTACGTCGCGTTTTAATGTTGCGTCATGACGTTGACCAGCCTTGCTCGCAGATGCCATATAAAAACAAAATAACAAGGACAGTAATGCTGGAAGAAGTGCATGTTCATTTTGTTGATTTTTTTTAGTCCTCGGTGGCATAGTACCGCACATCAAGAGACGCTGACAGAAGCGTGTATTGGACCGTGGCTTGTGCGTGATGGAATGCTAAAACGTCACTTTCATGGTCGCGTCTACTGAGCGTTGCAGAAGTTTTTAGACGAGGGCGGAATAGCAGACGGACGGAGGCGAAGCGGACACCGACGCACAGCTTTCGTGTCCGCGATTCGCGGGAATTTCAGACGACGATAGTTGATGGTGAAATACCAGACAATCCGGGAGGCTGCCGCGCGTCTTCTCAAACGACTAGCAGTCTGTATCAGACGCCAGACGAGACGCACCGCATGTCGCGAAAGGGAGACGCTAGGCTTGTCAGCGTGTTCGGTTTATTAGCCAAGACAGTCCAGTGGTAGTGGGCGGGGTTACTGGTTTGTGGACGGGCTTAAAGCGGGCCATGACCTCCACCTAAATTACGTCTAACAGCGTAGAAAGTATATGAATATTTGTCTCGGCAAAATTATGAAAGAAATACGTGTCCCAAACGTACTCAATAAAAAGTTTTTTTTTTTGTTTTTTTTAAGCTTTTTTTTGGGGGGGATTGCGATAGTCAGATACTCATTTTGTGCAGTTTATTTTTTATATTTTTAATTTCGAAGCTTTCATAATGCTTCTCGAAATGTCCCGACGTCCTCTTGTATCTTTTTTTTATTTTATTTTATTTTCTTCACAGTTGCGTGGCGTGATCGGCGGAGCTCGCGGTGCAGGTGTTAGGCGGCCATCCAACTGTCTTGGACCGTGGCCGCCTGTCAACATTCTTAGGTGCCGCCGTGGCACGTTTCACTGTATACGAAATCAGAGTTGGGGTATGGTAATAATGTAGTTCTGTTCTTAAAAAACAAAAACAAAAAAAACAGTCAATTGGCCGGAGCACGTGTCCCAAGTGAGGGGTTAATACTCGCGAGGAGCAAATTGCACCAACATAATAAAAACGTAAGTACGAGGGAAGATTCAAAGAATTTCCGAAGACACCTTGAAAGATGATGTATTTACGATATCTCTCGGGGCAGTGCCAGCTGTCGACAGCACATCGAACGACGACAATGTTTGGTTAAACTTCATCAAATGGCGCAACAGTGCCATCCCACGACGTTGTGGTGAGAGCTTGATTGAATGCTTTAATTTTAATGGACCGAAGATCTCTGAGAGCGCGCTCGACTGTATTTGTGCGCGTGCGTGCGTTTGTACGTGTGCGTATCTGTTTACGTGTGTGTTCGCTTGTGTGTGTGTGTATTGTCGTCTGCTTAGGGTTTTTATCGTCAGCTATTTAGCGACTTCGACATCACTGGCAATTTGGTTTATCACTGATAGGATGACTATTCACCTGCTCAATAGCTCGAGTACTTTGCATTTTCTTTGCAATTTTGCGCAATACGCAATTCTTTTTTCGTAACATATAATGTTATTCCAAACCGCCTGCATATCATCTCGGGCGGCCGACAGCTAATTATTTGCACGCCTACGCAAGGCGATGAAACGTAATACTGATGGTCTCTAACCTTCACATAATCTGCAGCAGCATGCCAGATGCCTTTTTTCATTATGCACCTTAAAACAAAGGGACACAAAGAATGACGAATATGCATTAGGTATAATAATATTAGTAATAATAATAATAATTTTATTGACAATCTTGACCTACAAATTAGTGGTAACGGGTCCGTCAAAGCCTGTAATGCCTTGTGGGACGTGACCCGGCAATGGCGTAAAAGAAAACAACATAAGAAATCGGAACATAAACTTACATCGCAACAACAACAGACACTCCAACACATATCGAATGCACAAAAAAAACTGGAACATTTCTAATACTGACAACGCAGCGGAAAAGAGCCAACACAATAAAATGAGGTAACACAGTAACGATATCTAACACTTTGTTTGAACATTTTTTAACTGTAGTTTTGAGTTTAAATTACGAAGTGGTACTGTCAATTTGCTAAATATATCAGGACCATAAAATGAGCACTTTCTTTTTCCATATTTAGTGTACATTCAGAGGATCGCAAAATGTTCGCTGTCCCTCAGTGATCGCTGAGTTGTACGTGAAATTTTAAAATGACTATTCCAGTAATGCTTTTCTATAAAACATGTCTCGAAGAGTGTTGCAATACGAGTAAGTTGTACAAAAGGGAAGATAATGTCAGATGGGATGTTGGTACCGTATGCTATAGCTTTCAGAATTCCTTTTAGAATACTGTCAATTTTGTTTGGCCAACTCAATGAACAGTTAGCATGCAGTGTAATACCGTAGCGCAGCACACCATAAGCCAGAGCTTTTGCTATCATTTTTCGGACTGTGAAAGGCAAAAACATTTTTGTTGAATAGAGCAAACAAGAAACACTACGTAGTCTTTTAGCAATTTGACAAATGTCAGAATTCTAGGAGGGGTCGCTATCAAATAGTGTTCCCAAATACCTGGTTGTACTAGCATGGTTTACGTGCATACATCTACAATCAACACAGCTCGATGAGTGTAGAAGAAAGGGAGTATCAAGAACCTTGCGTTTATGTGGACTACAGAAACAGACAAGTTTTGTTTTATGTGTGTTTATTTTTATAAAGTTAGAATTGAACCAGTTTCTGAACCATGTAGCGTTTGTTTGTAAGCAGTCATTGCACTGGTACAATTTATGTGACGCGATAACAAGAAAGTATCATCGGCGTACTGATACAGTTCACATCCTGACACCGCCTTTGCTTGATCATTCACATACAGGTTAAAAAGTAAGGGTGCAAAGACGGAGCCTTGCGGTACGCCCGATTTTAAAGTGACATATGTGCTTCTAGTGCTATAAATCAAAACCTGTTACGTTCTGTTTACCAAAAAGCTGCTAAGTAACAAAAAAAGGGTCCACGCAAACCTAGTCTTATGGTGTCTCCGATAAAAGTTTGTGACAGATAGACTCAAAAGCTTTTGATGCGTCTAAAAACAATACGGACGCAAATTTGTTGTTATCAAGTGAGGCGTACAACGTATCAGCAAAATCCTCAAGTAAGGAATCGGTGCCACGCCCTGCAGTAAAACCGTATTGTCGTTTTCACAACAGATGAAACTTATCTAGTAATGTGGTCATTGTTTTCAGTAGATGCTTTTCGAGTATCAGTGCTAAACACGGAAGGAGAGATATTGGTCAATAACTTGCAACATCATTGCGCTTACCTCTCTTGTAAAGCGGCCTGGAATAACCCAGATTTTTAATTCCATTAAATATATGCAGAAGCGCATTGCCCTGAGTATCAAAATTGAGTCGCAAATCACACAAGCGAAAATTATCAGCCCCTGGGGCTTTATTAGGCTTAAAAGAAGATACCAGAATACGAAGACCTTGCGTAGTCATTTCAGGCAAATGCGCAGAACATTCAAAAGAAGGGTCTAGGTTCGAGGGCACTGCATCTTCATCGCGTGAGCTACCAGACACCAAAGCAACAAAAAAAAAAATCAGTTGAAACTTTCGGCGATTGATTTTGAATCGGATCCAAAATTTCGAGTAATCCCGTCATCGAGAGATAACCTAGAAGCACAACATTTGACATCATTAACCAGAGCCCACGTCCTGGCCATGTCAAAACGTGACTGATCAAATGTATCGTGCATGTGTTTACGTTTTTGCGATCGAACAATTGCATTGACTTGGTTTCTTTTACTTTGATCAGCTGCTTATAAGTTCTTATTTCCCGGATAACGACGGCAGCGTGCCCATAAGAGAATCTTTTCTTTTATAGCCGAAAGAATATCTTCGGTTAGCCATGGCTAGTTCAGTTTCCGCCTTTTTACTCTAACCGAATTCGTACTTGCAGATCTCATACTCGTATAAATATCGACAAACGTTGAATAGGCCTCCTCAGAAGGTGTGTTTTTGATGAAAGAGACCCAGTCATAGCCTGCAATCAACCTATCAAAACGACACGAATCAGTGAAACTGATTCGTGTTAGTTTAACTGATCAGTCACTCAGTGAAACTGATCAGTCCGTCAGTGATCAGTCAGTATAATAATAATAATAATAATAATAATAATAATAATAATAATAATAATAATAATAATAATAATAATAAAACATTTTATTAGGCAGGTCACATTCCACAAATATAAGAAAGCGGGTCCGCAAAGACACAAGCGGCTTGTGGGCTGAACCCGGTATCAACGTAAAATTATATACATGGATTTGGGAATTTGTTAGGCAGAAAAAGGAAAACCGAAGATAATTGCAAGGAGGAGGAGGAGGAATAAACTTTTAATAAATGGAGCTTCAGGCACTGATGGTTGGGCGCCCGCCCGGTGGGGGGCCTCCTCTAGTCCGGAAAGCGCCTGGTCCGCGCTGGCTGCCCGGGCCCTCTCCAGCAGGCTACGCTGGGCTAAGAGGTCGGAGCTGGTCAGCTGGCCCGCTGACTGCTCGTAGGTTGCGTGAGGGTTGGGGGAAAGGGATGGGGTTTGCTGAAACTCCCAGACCATATGGTACAGGGTGCCAGGATGGGAGCAGAAGTTGCAGGTAGCAGAATAGAGGGTGGGGTACATGGCGTGCAGTAGAGTGCCGTGGGTATACGAGTTGATTTGTAGCCGACGAAAAGCGGTCGCTTCGGCTCTGGATAGGTGGGGGTGCGGTGGCGGGAACTGTCGTCTTTCGCGTCGGTAATGAGCGAGGATGTTCGTGTATTTTTGAAAAGGAGTGGGTTTGAAGGTGCATGGGGTTTGCGTGTCGTCGCCCTCTTGAGAAACGCTCCAATGTGTATGAGCGCGGGCAGCGGCATGTGCCGCTTCGTTTCCCTCGAAGGACTTGTGTGCGGGGGTCCAGACGATATGGAGTTCCGGAAGCTGGCGCACGTTTTGTAGAACTTTGAGGGCCGCTGGTGATATGCAGCCTAGTAGGAAGTTGCGGCAGGTGGCTTGAGAGTCGGTCAGAACAGTGATATTCTCGTCGCCAGTGGTGGCCGCCAAAGCGATGGCGAGTTCTTCTGCTGTCTCGATTGACGTAGTGGGGATTGTAGCTGCCGTCAGTTCTTTGCAACGGGCAGCGGTGACGCTCACGGCATGAGCTGGTTGTTGGGGGTACGGGGAATCATCCTTGTATAACGAGTAAAAGAGGAGTCCTGGGAGTGTTCGTATTGGATTTTGAGGGCTCGTATCCGGGCTTCTCGGCGTGCCTTGTTGTAGATGGGGTGCATGTTTCTTGGGATAGGTGCGACTTCGGTGGAATGTCGGATGGCGAGAGGGATGCGTTTCTTCTGCTCGCATTCTGCAGGAGGCGTGTAGCAAAGCCGGCTGAGCGTAGCTCTGCGTGCCGGTGTGAGTTTGAGTCGGGTGAATTGTGAGACTCGATGGGCTCCTTGTATTTCCTCTCATGTACTATGTACGCCGAGCTGCAGGAGTTCTCGTGTGGCCGTCTTTGAGGGTAGTCCCAGGACGGCCTTGTAGGCTTGGCGTATGGCAACGTTGAGTGTCTCCTTCTCCGCGGATTTCAGGGCCAAGTACGGTGTTCCGTACGTGACTCGGCTGATGAGGATAGCTTGAATGATGCGTAGAGTGTCAGTTTCTTGTAGTTCAAAGCGGCGATGGGAGACTCTGCGAATGAGGTGCATGAGTTGGGTAAGAGCGCGCTGCAGGATGAGGATGATCTGGGCGCCGAATTCATCTTTTGGTATGTTGAGGCCCAGGATACAAAGGCGTGGGACGTTGGGGACGGGTTGGTTGACAATGGTGAGCTCTGGATGTGGTAGGGAGTCTGAGTTTTTCTTGTATGTTCTCTTGCACAGCGTTAGAAGGGCAGATTTTTCTGGGGCGCACTTGAGTCTCCTGGGTTGCAGGTATTGTTGGGTCACCTGGATGGCTGCTTGAAGTGCGTCTTGTTGGTCCCCTGGGGATCCGGTGGAGACCCAGAGTATCAGATCGTCTGCTTAGATGGCGTGGTGTAGGTTCGGGATGGCTTTAGTAGGGCTTTCAAGTCCTTCATGGTGATATTAAACGTAGGGAGGACGTCACCGACTCTTGTGGCGTGCCTTTTGGTATGGTTGTTAACGTGTCGGATCGGAGGTGTCCGATACCCACTGTTTCCGTGAGGTTGATGGGGGATGAGGCGAAATATTTATATGTGCGCTCGCCACAGTTAGTGGATGCGATGCCTTGAAGGATGGCCTGGTGTGATATGTTGTCGAATGCCCCCTTAATGTCTAGGGCCATGATCGACCGCTTGCTGTGGTCATTCAAGCTGTCCAGCACTTCCTCCTTGAGCTGAAGCAGTATGTCTTGGGTGGAAAAATGCGGGCGAATGCCATACATAGTGTCGGGGAAGTAGCTTTTGTCCTCAATATGAGGTGAGAGCCGGTTGTGGACCATGTGTTCGAACAGCTTACC
The DNA here is from genome assembly GCA_013358835.2 of Ixodes persulcatus. NCBI lineage: Eukaryota > Metazoa > Arthropoda > Arachnida > Ixodida > Ixodidae > Ixodes > Ixodes persulcatus. Next base: position 33,794 of record JABSTQ010001019.1, on the reverse strand, counting down.
AACGCAGTAAGTGAGGGAGATTGGCCTGAGATTCTTGGGGTTCAGGGGTTTGCCGGGTTTTGAAATGACAGTGACATACACGTGTTTTCACTGCGGGTGCAGGGAGCTCGCCAGCCAGCAGTCATTGATGTCATTGGTCATTGGTTGTAGTCTAGCAAGTTTTCCAGGGCAACGTGATCGAGGTTTTGAAGTAGCTTGTTGGGTATTTTATCTCGACCCGGGGTGGTGTTACGGGTGAAAGTGTACACTGCCGCCTCGATTTCAGCAAGTGAGAACGGCTCGTCCATTTCAGGGTTGGGGTCACCCGTGTAGTCGGGTGCCCGCTTGGGTTGGGCGTGAGGTGGGGCCGCCAAAGGTTGTTTGAGTTCTTCTAACTAATCGGTTTAAGTACCCGGGTGGATGTGAATTAATCGGCGGAGTTGGTGGGTCGTGACCGCCTTGGACTCGCCGGTCCTCAACAGGGAGCGTAGCAGGTGCCAAGTTCAGCGGGTCCCCAGCGTTCCTTGGAGTTTGTTGCAAAGTTGGGTCCAGTTTAACTGACTTAGTTGGTGGGCGTGTGCTTCCACTTCTGCCGTTCATTTTGCAATGCGGGTCTTCAGCTTGCGGTATGTCTTGTTTTCCTCCACCGTCTGAGGAGCCCGTTGCGGGCGTCCCAGAGGTGGAGGAGATGGGCGTCGATGGCGGGATTGTCCTGCGTAAGGGAAAGTTTCCGTTGTGTTTTTCCATGCCTTCTCAAGGAGCTGGGTAGTCCAATCCTCGAGGCTTATAATGGGACCGGTGTAATTGCTTCTCGGAAATGTTTCCAATTGGTGATGCGTGCTGTGGCAATTTCGTTTTGCTGCTGGCCCTTTGGTGCGGGATTTGGAGCTGTATTAGGTAATGGTCGCTGCCCAGAGTTTCGTCCAGGCGACAATGTATCCTGTTTGATGTTGTACGTAAACGTCGAATCGGGGGTCGTATCCTGCGAGACGCTGTTGCCGATTCTGGTGGTAATGAGGAGGGAGTTACATAGGTAAAGTTGATTTGTAGAGTCGCTTAGTGTAAGGTTGCACCCTTTTTGTTGCTTCTGGGGTAACCCCAGGCCGTATGCTGGGCACTGAAGTCCCCGAGGACCACGAGTTTGTTGCCCCTGGTACGTTGGCGGACGATTCGTAAAAGGCGGTCGATCGCCGGGAGAGGCTGTGTTGGAGGACTGTAGATGTTAAGGACGTACAGGCTGGCTTCTGTCTTTTTACGGGGTAGGAGCTCGACGAATATATAATCTATCATGGTAGGTAGAGTGTGCGTTTGGGCCGTTTGGGTGGCTTAAACAAGGACGGCTGTTCGGGATGTTGGATCAGTGGTATATGCTGTGTAACCCTGGAGTGACACGTTGTCGGTATTTGTTTCTTGAAGTGCGATGAGGTCTGCCGAGTGTTGAAGGGCTAGGAGAGTGAGCGGTGGTTGCTTGTTGCGAAACGAGCGACAGTTCCATTGCCATACGGTCAGCAGTGGCGGGGGTGCGAATGAGTTCTTGGGCAATGGGGGTTAGTCATCGTCGAATTGGAGGGGAGGGGACATGTCGCCGGAGGTGCGGAATAAGGTGCACTGTTTGGGCCTTTTTCGGGCATGACGCTTTGCTTCTTCGTTGGCGTGGATGCGCTGATCGAGGGTGATCAAGTGGTTGTCGAGGCGTTCTCCCATCTCGTAGATGATGCGCTCAAAGTGGCTAATATTTGTCGGAACGGGAGTAGGGGCGCGAGAGGTAAGTGGCGTGGTATCAGGGGTCCCTATCAAGGGTGGGGTCTTGAGGGCGCTGAATTTTGTGCTGGACTGACAGCTCCACTTGCATGAGAAGTTGCTGGATACGTTGTTCGAGTGTAGTTGTACGTTTATTCGTAGCTTCTAGCTACTGTTTGAGGAGCGTGTTTTCTTGTCAGAGGGTTTGGATGCGGGGGTCGGGAGTTTGAGCGGGACGGGTGGGGAGTAGGGGAAGTTGGTCACGAGCCGTGGGCGGGGAAGCAACGATGGTTGACCAGCTCACCTGTTGTTGGTTCGGCTGGTTCGGTGGGAGTTGTCGTTGCTCAGGAGGCTGGAAATTCGAGGAGGGTTGTTGTTGACACCGCTGTGAGGTGAGGGCTCGTTCTCGTACTCGCAGTGGAGGAGGTGGTGGACGCAGCTTTTTGCGGCAGTTCTTGTTAGCCGTCGGGTGGGCCAGTCCACAGAATTGGCACTTGGGGGTGCAGTCGTGGTCTGGTGTGGGATTCCTTGTGTGGCACTGAGCTCACATTGTCGTGTCGGGATTTGGGCAGACGTCCTGCCTGTGTCCGAGCTCCCACAGAGGGACCAGCACTGCACTGTTTGCCGGTATAGTCGGCAGCGAGTGAAAAGTCCGTACGCTTTAGTGTAGAAGAGTACGTGAATTCCTTCAGAAGTGACCACTGCCGATGTGGAGTTGCCAAGCATGCGGGCATGTAGTATACGTGCGCCGTTCTTTGCCAGGACGTGAGAGAGTTGGTCAGTGGCGGTGCCCGGGTCCAGACCATGGATCACCCCACGTCTTATTTCTGGGAGCGGTTTGAGGTAAGGTAGAACTTCATAGGTCGCTGCCCCCAGTTGGATCGTGGAAATTTCGCGCAACGTGAGCGCGCAGTTTTCTTCGGGCGTGCCCGCAACGATTAAAGTTTGCGAGGCTTGAATTTGCACGGTGGCTCGAGCGTACAAAAGGTGCTCGGGTATTTCGCTTGCCTGTTGTAAGCTGTGTGTGAGTTGGCGTTCATTCCAGGCAGCCACTCGTAGCCCAGTTTGGGGTCGAAAGACGACCTTGTAGTTAGAGTCAGGTAGTCGGGGTGCTGGCGCGCCAGGTGGACGGTTTGTTGACTGACGTGGCTATGGTGGGTTCTTGAGTTTGTGGTTTGCTGGTGGGTTCTTGAGATTGCGACGTTCGCTCAGAAGTTGCTGCCAGGGGCCGGGTGGTGCAAGGGTCTGGCCGCTCTGGGCGTCGAACTCCATGGCGTATCCACCGGAGTTGGGCATGGTGGGGGCTTGTGCTTTGGATGCGAGCCGAGAGCCCCGGCGGAAATTCGGTGGCTATGCCTAACGGGGTGGAGCCTTGCCGTGGCTGCCGACGTGGTCGAGCTGTGGGTGGCAATTTTCTCCAAACAGTCACTCCGAGGTCCGCTTGGGTGGTATCAGCTTACAGCTCGTAACGTTAGGAAGCCCTTGGTGACTGTTTGGGGATCGTAGATGGCCCTGGTCATCCAAAGCGGACTTAGAAGCAGGAGCACATGCGAGGCGCGGCTGGGCCACGTCTTGGATGGGCCTACTATGACCTACTACAGAAACTTTTGCTAATAAAATAATTTTCCGTCATATGCTAGGACAAAAATGAGACCTCAAACTACAGTGCACACAGGTCGTGTGTATATAGAATTAATAATAATAATAATAATTTTTATTGTCACAGCGATTGCCAGTACATAGAGTAAAAGGTTCGTTTAAGCCGATGAAGGCTTGTGCGACTTAACCCGGCGAGTCGGACAGGCGAAAAGGTCCAAATGCACATAGAGAAAAAAATAACAAAAAGAAAACATAAGACTCTCAAAACTCAAAGCCGGTGAAAAAACTATTTGCAACACAATAAGGAAACTAGCCTTGTAAAAAGGCCAAAGCGAACACCCGTAGCAATTGGAAAACATACAAGGTGACCCCCCCCCCCCCCCCCCCGATGAAAAGAAGAAAAAACAACAACATAGGAATAAACACAACAAGGCAAGGACCAAAGCAAAACATCTTTGATCCCGGCAATGTACGAACGGAGCCATTTTTTTAACACTGCTTCACCTTTAACAGCATACACTTCATCTGGGAGAGCATAAAAAACCTCCGAGACATAGGAGCTGCGCATTTGTTTCCGTATCTAGTCATGAATTTGACTATCTAAAAGCGAGGGGACACACGAAGAAGACGTGAAGGTTCACGAAGTGTTTTGAATTTGTCATACCAGAAATGACGGAGCACAACCGTTTCAGTAAATAACTGTAACAAAGTAGGCATCTGCAAATTTAAAAAAAAAAAAAAAGATCTTCACTGGATGAGAACGGTAAATTATAAGCTACACTGTCCAAGATTCCTTTCAAACTACTATTAACTTTAGCCCGCCAAGACACTGTGCAAAGGGCGTGTATCGTCACCCCGCAACGCAGAACGCCATATACAAGTGCATGAACGATAATCTTTTTTACACCAAAAGGAACGAACACTTTGACATTATACAACATACAAGACACTTTCGTAAGAACACTAAAGACATGAGTAATATGTTTATTCCAAGACATATCGTATTCAAAAATAAGGCACATATATCTAATTGAGTTTGCCCAGGCAAATGGCGTACAAAACATGGTTTGCAAGCGGAATTGTGTAGAAAGAATGGGACTTTTGAAAAGCCCGACTTTAAGGGATATATAAACACTCAAGCTTGGTTTTTGAAGGGTTGACTTTTATACAATTTGAAGAGTACCAATCTATCAGTTTAATAACATTACATTGCAAAATATTGACAGCCTGAAAAAAGTCTACATGTCGTAAAGCCATTAGGTATCATCCGCTTATTGGAAGATTCTACTTCCCGAAATAACCGATTCCAAATGATTTACATAAATATTAAAAAGCAAAGGAGATACAACTTATCCCTGCGGAAGGCCGACTTGAAGTATGCGTAAAGTACAACTAACTTAATCTACGGAGACGATCTGTGATCTTCTGTCCAAGAGATTAGCTTGCAGTGAATGGAAAGTAACCAGTGAAACCAAACTTCCACAGCTTCCGTAAGAGGACATCGTGGTAATCCTAAGAATTATATTAATATTAATCAATATTATACTAATATTATTTCATACATGAACGCACACGTCAATCGGAAGTATTCTTTCGAAGCATTTTCTCAATTAGTGTAAACAACGGACGTGCTATGTACCGACTCTATGTTGCTAGCGTCAGTGCGCGCGACCTGTACAGAAAACTCGAATGCAATTCGAGGCAATTAGTCACAGGCTGGCGCATAATATAGAAAATTAGCTCACTGTCTTCTTACCCTAATGTGTTCTACAGCAACTATTCCCACTACAAATGGACATTTAGGAAAGCATCACCTGACTCAAAGATAGCATTTTGCAGAAGAATGCATTTCAATACTTTTCGGCTTGCTTTCAGAATTGCAGAGAAACTGATAATTATGAGCATAGTAAGACGGAAGAAAATTTGTATGAAAATCAACACCACACACTGTAGAAAGTTATTAGAAAACTCAGTTTTCAAATAAATATACAGTGTTTAATCTTAATTCGAACAAATTGATTAAAACAAGTGAAAGCTACACCTATGCAGTAACTGCAGGTGAGTTACACGGCGAGGGGGGACATAATATAATGGGGTAATTGTCACGATCAGTATTATAATTACAAAAATGTTTTACTTAGCTGTTTATTTAGTGAAAATAAAGATATGGTTTGAATTAGGAACTTGCTGAGCGCTATGAAAAGTCACTGATTAGTACAATTTTGAGGCATTCCGAGCGCTTGTAAAGTTCTGCAGTGTGCTAAAGTTAGCACTGGTGCAGCAAAGCAAGGCTGGCGATAGATGAGAAAGCGCGGATGATAATCGCATTTGCATTTTTATTTCAACCGCATGTTGTTTATCAGAAGTGGAAGAAAATAATTTACACATTTTAGTAAAAGATTCGACTTCTCGACACAATTATTTCCCTTTATTATCTCCTCTACCGTATAACTCTTCTGCAAAAACCGCACTACACTCTAAGAAAGCCCTGCGGTATAATGCCTATACGGTAAACTGCTTATTGGTAAATGTCCGAGAAGCCTCTAGGACAGGATATCAAACTATAGGGGGCTCTTTGTCTTGCTTGCTGTCCCCACAGTCCGGTGTTTAATAACAGACCTTAACAAATAAATTGAACCTCGCATAGCACGATCTGGGCACGAGCGCTTCGGCCAGGGCAGGGCTTTGGTCGCACGAGGAGCGGCCTTCGAATTGTCGCGGTTTGTTGTCTGCAGAAACCAGGGATCCTGGGTTCAATCCCCACCCCTGCCCGTTTCGATCTGGATAACCATTGTACCGGCGTGCGGTCGTGTATCACTACTGCGTGGTTTACGTTAAAAACCCCAGACTAGCAGTCGTACGGCACTGGTTAATTTGCTTATCTACAATGGGTTTAATGTCGCCATCTTCTGGCAGACTAACCTCCTGCTGTATAAACAACTCACGACTAATTTGACATTTTGGCCTTTTTTGTTTTGTTGTCCCCACAGCTGAAGCGTTCCGCTAGAGGGGTGACTGTTCAATGTTCTCCTCAATAAATAACACGAAGCGATAGCGAATCTGCTGCAGTCTTGGTGTTTGGCTGGCCTTTCAAGGCCACTTTTTTCAGCCGAATTGCTTCCGGGGAAAGGGAGAGGGAGTAAAAAACCGGTCGAGTCTAGTAAGGGTACAAAGTCGTTTAAGTGATACCAACGTTCGCGTTGCTATTTTCCTTGATTTAAATTTTGTTTGTTTCACTCGCTTTATTTTATATTTTTGCACACCGTATGGTGTGCAAAAAGATAAAATAATTTGAATTTTTGGTCCCCACGTAGCTGCGCGCATTTTTTAAGACGTCGTGGTTATTTCTTAGAGATAAAATACCTCTTCTTTAGGAACAAAAGAAAAAAAAACAATAAAACATTCCCTGTGCATTCTGAAACTTTAACGCTTGGCTCTGAACAGAGCACACCGTATGAGAGGAATATTACCGCAATGTCACTTTCGATTATTAGGTATTTTAAAACGATTCAGCTCAGAAGTGAAGGCAAGAAAATTATTTATACATTGTTAAGAATGGAACCTTCGGCGACCTTCTTCCGAGTTTCAACGCTGCGGAAGCGAGTCCGGAAACGAGTCACGATGTGTTCAGGACTGTCGCCCACCTATCGAAGCCTGCCCAAAACGAGTCTCAACGCGTCCGTGACGTCAACGGGACGTGTGTGTGTGTGCGTGTGGGTTCGTGCGCTCCGGAAGGGGAGAGAGGCATGGCCTAACTGCGGGGAACCATGGCTACGACGCACTTCTGGCTACGACGCGGCGGACTTTGCTGCAACGCACTTGGCGGTTGCACCTGCTGCCCTGGCGGAGAGTGAGGGAGAAAACGGACCCTATATAAGGCGGAGCGTGAGGCTGCTCCGGGGTTTTCTCGGATTTGGACGACTGTATTGCAACCATGTAATTAAACCGTTCGTTACGTTACCAACTCTCCCACCTACACTGGACCCCTGGGTTCTTCACTTCGGGGAATGGTCGTCGTCGCGAGCCAGGAAGCCTCCGGACGTGCGGCTTAAACCCCGCCTCGAACAACTGGTTGGCAGCGGTTGGGATCGGAACATGCGACATCGTGCTACATCTGTGGGTGAGCGTTTAGACTTTGCTTTGAGATTCGCCAGGCTTCAGATTATGGGTAATTAATTTTGAACTGCTGGGAATCCTTAGTGTTTGACTCGTGCGCTAGGTTTCGGGACAACCTCGCGACAAGTTTTAGAACAAAGCCAAAGCTAAAAAGCAGCGATCATGGATCTAATGAGGTTACAGAGAGCAGATTTACTCTGTTTATGTGAAGAATTGGGTGTGGAGGTGGAGCAAAAGATGAAGAAATCTGAGATCAGTAAAGCGATTTCAGAGAGCGCGGAAGCAGAGGAAAATAAAATTGCGTGGGATCTGCTTCAGAACGCTAAGAGCGAAGCTGCAGCTAGAGAGGAACGAGAACGAGAGCAGGAGCAGGCTGCAGCGAGAGAGGAACGAGCGCAGACTGCAGCGAGAGAGGAACGAGCGCAGACTGCTGCGACAAAAGAGCGAGCGCTGAGAAGGCTAGAGCTTGAAATTGAACAACAGCGATTAAACTCGCAGAACAGTAGAGTTGGGGCTCCGGTACGAGCAAGTGAGACCGAGTCGTATCAAATGAAGAAGCTCCAGCAGCCGTTTAAAGTCGGGGAAGACGTGCGCCTGTTCTTAGTTAACTTTGAGAGGACATGTGAGAAGTTGAGCTTCGCCCCAGAAACGTGGCCGCAACGGCTTTTGACTTTGTTGCCCTGTGAGGCTGCAGAGGTTGTCGCGCGCCTTAGTGCTGGAGACGCAGACGACTACGACAAGGTGAAGTCCAGCCTTTTGAAGCGGTACCGCCTTTCTGCCGAGGCGTTCCGTCAAAGGTTTAGAAACGCATCCAAAAAGAGCAGCGAAGGCTACACGGAATTCGCGTACGGGCTTAAAACCAACCTGATAGAATGGTTGAAGAGCGAGGAAGTGTACGAAAGCCGAGACAAGGTAGTCGAGTGTGTGTGCCTCGACAGTTCTTTCGTAGCATTCCGCAGTCAGTCAAGCTCTGGGTGCAGGATAGGGTGGGAGTCGACTCTGTCGAAAGGGCCGCTGAGCTAGCCGAAGAGTACGCAACGCGTAGAAAGCTGAGCGGAGAGGAAAGCGAACCCGGCCGGAGCGATCAGCGCAAGACCTTCCGACAGGGAAACGGCTCGCGAGAAAACGGGCCCGAGAAGCCCGAAGCAGGACAAAAGGTCCCAGAAAAGAGCGCAGAACACTCGAACGGAGACGAGGCGCGGAAAAGCCCAACAGGGCAGTTCGAGGCAAGGAAGCCGTTCCTGTGCTACAACTGTCAGGAGCCGGGACACACAGCGGCCAGATGTAAGAAACCGCGGGTTGTGTTCTCGTACGTGAACGGTAGTGACAAGGACCTTAAGCTTCTTCGTCCCTATCTTCACGAGCTCCAGGTAAACGGAAAGCCGTGCAGGGTGCTTCGGGACAGTGCAGCAACGATGGACGTTGTTCATCCGTCGTATGTAACGACCTCCGATTTTACTGGAAAGGTAGTTTGGATCAAGCAGCTGCTCGAAAAGCACAGTGTCTGTCTGCCTATGGCGACAGTAAAGATAACTGGCCCGTTCGGAGAGCTAGTAACCGAGGCGGCTGTCTCGCAAGCAGTCCCGTTGGAGTATCCTTATTTGTTTTCTAACCGGTCAGATTTCCTGCTGCGCGAAAGGGGTCAACAACTGGGAGAAGGGCTAGTTCAGTCATGTACGAGGGCCAAATCGCTTCAGGTCGCCCCTTTGTTGACGAGTGATCCAGAGCCAGAGGCAGCTGACGGGGAGCAAGCACTCCCAGAGTTGGAGGCAGAAAACCGGGATGAGAGGGACCAGGTTGTAGAACAGCCTGACCTCGTAGCACTAGAAAGCGTACGCCGTCCCAACGCGCCAAAGAAAAAGGCGGAGGAAGACTGGATCAGTGAAAGATCTCTCGTAGCTCCGGCGTCACGTAACGTTGGTCCTCTGCTACGAGTAGACAGAGTGTCTTTGACAGTCGAGCAGAAGAGCGAACCTAGTGTGTCAGGGTTTCGCGGTACAGCTCAGGAGATTGATAGGACCAATGTGACGGGGCATGAAAAAGGCGGATTGTTTTATCGGCGCTATAAGGACCGCATTTTCACGTCTAGAAATCACGTGAAAATCGATCCCTATGACTTTAGCGTAAGAAAAAGGAAAGGCAAATTTAACGGCAATGCCGATGGGTTGAGCAGATTTTTCTGACATCACGAAAAACAGTAGGGATGATCTCAGAGGTCTTCGTCATCCACGGGAATGAGGATCTAAGTGGGGGCACTTCGTTAAAACCCAAAAAGGACCTCACAAATTGCGAAGAGTTTTTGTCTTTTGCATTTTGTTGATTGTGACCTCGTTGGAAAAATGAGTTTTGTTTTGGCGACAGCGGGTCAATTTGCATTGTTTTACCACATTTTGGTAATCCGTAATCCAGTCTGGCGGGTCTCTGGCGGATTCCGAGCGTTTGACTGCGGTGTGTCGTGGTGTTGTGGGGGACGTTTCCGCTGATGCCTCCGCTGTGAGAGGTTTGGGAGTTTGCTTAATGCTTGCAGCGTCTTCTCAAGGCCTACTCCAAGCCCACCTCTTCAGGCCAGCGATAAACCAACTGAAAATGAAAATGAAAATAAATGAAAATAGACATATGGTTCCTATTAGAAACGTGCTCAGCGTCACCGAAAACCCCTAAATCAGTCATTTTCAGAAAAACTTTAAGCGCGTGAGAAGCGTAGTAGTGCACTAAAGTTACCACTCGTGGAGCAGGTACAAGGCTGGGGGTAGATAAGGGACAGAAAAATCGCGCGAGCGCCTTATCGCAACCTCTAGCTTTGTACCTGCTCCACGAGTGGTAACTTCAGTTCACTACTACGCTTCTCACTAGCTCATAGTCTTTCTGAAAATGACTGATTTAGGAGTTTTAGATGACGCTGAGCAAATTTCTAATTGGAATCATTATAGTCTATTTTCATTTATTAAAATGTTAATTAACGTATTTTAATTAATTAGCCGACTGATCATTACGATTAGCCCCCTATAATATGTCCCCCTGGCCGTATAACTGACTTCCACAAGCGCCATAAGTGTAAATATATATATATATATATATATATATATATAATATACATTTTTTTAACTTAGCAGATTTGTTTGAATGAATGGAAATTTACTAGAATTTTCACGGGCCAAGCCCGGTAGGGAGGTAGTGGCAAAAGGCATTTCTGCCTGCCTGGGCCTCTACCCCATGCAGTTTACAGAAGTGCAAAAGGTGGCACGGTATACAGATTTGTAGCATTCGTTCGTGCTTCAATATACATGCCTGTGTAAGCAAAATCTGTTTCATGCAACACAGTACACAAAAATTGCATTTAATACGCCACGATAAACAAAGAACCCTCAGCAGTTTTGGTGTTCACGTGTCCTGTAAAAAGCCCAAGGTAACCATAAAAAAAAAAAAATTCTGCAACGCTTACAGACGATCTTTGTATATAAATATTTGTTTAATCTTCATCTTTGAAACTAAGCCTGTACAAAACGCTTGTACACACCAAATTACAATATGCTTCTTCTATCTGGAACCCCGGTCATTCCAAACTAACGCCCTAGAATCAGTTTAGAATCGCTCTGCTCGTTTTATTCTTAATAACTTTCATCGCACCGCAAGTGTGAGCTCTATGAAAACTAGCCTATCATTGCCTACCTCAATTTACGTCGCAAAATAGCTCGCTTTTGTCTCTTTCATAAGATATACCATACTAACTCATTACTTCACAACCAACTGCTGAATCATCCGTCTTATATTTCGTCTCGCATTGATGATATGTATTAAGTAGACATTCTAAAATGTAACACTAATGCACTCCGAGAGTCATTCATTCCGAAAACTTCAGTGGATTGGAACCACCTTCCCGCATATATTGCAACAATTGTTCCTGACCGCTTATTTAGAACTGCCATTAATAATCTATACTGCTCAGATTGAGCTGCAAAGTGTATTAATGCCTCTAACCCCCACTCCCCTCTGTAATGCCGATGGCCTTGAGGGTATTCGATATAAATAAATAAATAAAAAAAGAAATCTCTTTCTTGTATTTATAAAATTACTGTAAAATCAGTGTAATCTTTCATAGTGTTTAGTAACGCAGAAATCTGATGATCAATTTTCTGTTTTTCATAGTTTGTACGCACCTTAGGTATTCTGAGTTTACTATTTCTCAATAGATAAAGTTGTAATGCAGATTCATCCATTCAGTAAAGTTTTTTCTGTGTATTGTCCGCATAAGTTTGAAATAGTAGATTTGATTTGCCTGGAATTTAGCAAGAACGTCAATAAGTTGCTGTCGCTTTGGAGCTGGGAGCTGGAAATTGACATCGAGCTGCGAGGGCTGTGTGCTCTTGCGTTGCGTTCGTTAGAATTCTTCTAAAATTGCAGTAATTTCCCACATGCGATACTTTGTGTATCAATCCAGTTAGCCCTGCATGAAAGGATAGCTGTAATTGACTTCAGGTATTTTGGAGTTTATATAGAATTTTAAAATTTTAGATATATGATACAATTTGCCTACAGTAATATTTGTGCCTATTTTATACGTAATGAGTATGCATATTTTTATAATTTCTTCAACTGAATGACATAATAAAATGGGCTAAAGAGTGAACTAGTTTTTACAATATCGAATATTCAAAAGCCACATATTTAAGTTACCATTGACCACGTCGTGGTTACTTTTTTTGTCCAGCTCGCTTGCACCTTTGCATTTATTTGCATTATAATCATAAGCTGAAACACGTTGTAATGTTCGCGAATATGTTTCGCCCAATCAGCTTCTGTTCGCACCTTCCAGACAGTTCTCAGAATTAAAAAAAATTAAAGGTGAAGATTACGGCGTTGCGCTGTGATTTTGTTTTCCCACTTAAGAACAAATGCATTAAAGACACGACTGATGCATATAAATAAAGGACATAATGGGCAGAGGCACACATTTTGGAACATATACAAAGGTGTTTTATGTTTGATATATTGCCTAAAATATTTTAAATGTATAATACCTGGTCAGGTACGAACTATGTTTGTAAACGTTGAAAGAGTGTGTATGATCCTAAATTTCAGCCTATGTCAGTTTAACAATCTGGTTATCGCAGTCGAGTAACACCTGCTGACTAATCACAGCGTCGTTAAATATTCAGGTGCTACAGACGGTAGGACACACTGTTGAAAGAGTTCGGCTTCTGGTCTGGGGAGTTAGCTTTGACGACTCCGTTTCCGTACGTGCCGTTGAACCCGTCTTGAATGCGGTCTGCTTCCACGTGCTTCTCTGGCCCCGGTGCCGTTTTCACAGCGCTGTTTCGCTCCCGCATGAAAAGTAGCTTCCTCAGATGGTCCGTGGGTGCCTCGCAAGCAATGAACATGAAGTAGCTGAGCAGGCAACTCCAGACGAGAACTGAGAAGCACTGGGACACCTGGAATATGCACAAATGGAAAGCAGCTTTTGCAATACTTCTAGGAAAAGCAGCTAGAAATGCAATTTTCTCAAACGGAGTCCTACACAGGCCTTTAACAGGCAGTTGAACTTCCGCTTAAGGTTTTAGATTTCGGATATTGTTCTCACTATTTACAAAAAATTCGAATGATATAAATACAATACCACTCTGGTTCTTTTATTTTTCTAGCTTTTATTAGTTCAGTAAATAGTAGTAACGTTTCTTCAATTTGGTAGACTAAGCACGTGCGCCGATTAACGATAACCACATGTTATTTATCGCCACATTAAGGTCACACGGCGGAACGCCATTTTTTAGACTCTGTGACTAATCGCAGATCGTCCTCAGTATATTTGCCGAAGGTTAGCCCAAATAAATATCAATATTACAAATAATTAAAACATTCTTATTGGGAAGCTGTTCGACAGATATCACAACGTTATATTAAGCAACATGTGATTTCGTGAAGATTGTTTATACTTTTTTAACTGGATTCTGCGGTGGACGACTGCGGGAAATCGGGTGTATCAGTGGCTTTTATATAAACAATAAAGAGTGTTATTATTTTTATTTAAATCATCTTTAACGAATAACATGTCCTTCAAGTACAATTTTTATTATTTTTATTTATCATTAGATCGGATCCGTATCTAGTTCCATATTTCACTTCCGAAGTAACCGCTTTTCTTTTGATTACTTAGGGTAGTTCAAAACATTCTACAGGTTTGATATGTTACGTTATATTGTAGCATAAGAATATCACTGTTTAAGGGAAGTAAAGTAAGCTTAAGCACGTGGCCTGGCAGCTACACTTCACTGGTGTAAGTGGAAGTAAGCTGCAATTAATGATGCTTACGGATCTTAATGGTAATAAATATTTTGTTAAAACCGAAGAACAATTAAAAATAATTATATTTACTTTTTTGATTATGTGCACCAGAATATCTTTACATGGTGATTGTACTGTGCTAAGTACCTGTAACAACCTGATGATTATTTTTATATAATAGAAACTCGCACACTCACCAGTGTGAAGTGGGAGAAAAAGACCCGTTCCCTAGCGATATGATACGTAAAGAGGTAGAACGGGAAGTGTATGAGGTACACGCCGAACGAGAGTTTGCTGAAAGGCACAAAGCCATCCCAGGAGAGGAAGCGATTCAGGATACCTGAGTGGACAGAGAACGAAACCAGTTATTGGCTTTATTAAGCAATACGCACCTACCTCGTTATATGGTGCCAAATATGATTAGGAGTTGCAATAAATATACCGTACTCAACTGAGGTAAATTAATGGCAACAGCAATAACCTTCTATTGCTACTTCGAACAAGCATGGTCGAATTTGGGTGTTTGGAAGACGTGCTAAAACATAACTTAATCTGCATGAGCTGGTTAGCGCCCAAACCGCTGTCGCCCAAATCAACTAGGCGCCTTTATAAGTTGACTGGGGCGCGTTATTCTAACACGACTGGGCTCTTGTAGAAAAGACTTCCAATATTTGGTATATGTTTAGAAAAATAGTTGGAACGCACTAAATGTGCACTAGTAACAGAATAACATTTCTGGAATAAATAGCCTACTACTACTTACGCAGATGTGGTTTCACTGACTTTTTTTCCTAGATTTCATTGGAGATTTCTAGACTATACAAAAACAAAAGTAATCACTCTTGAGTTTCTGGTTGACTCTCGTCAATTTATTTTACTTTAGGAAGCTAGGATCTAACTTAGATCAAAATCGCGATTGACCACACAGGAGAAGAATTCGTTCTCAAGTAAATTATGAAAATCTTATGCATTTACCATGTGTTTTCTTGAATTTCTTTTTCTCTGCGAGAATATCTCTATCTTTTTTGGGAATACTTGATACTTTTTCTTTAAACGTTCAATGTCCCTGTTGTTTGACAAATTAAAATGTAAAAATGTTCGCTTGGGATATTTCGAAACTGGATGTGGGATATAGATCAAAATCCAGTGATAGCTCAGCAAAAACACACCTTAGGTTTTGAAACGTGCTTTAAACCGTCCATACCTCAACAGGACTGATTGAGCCTAACAATTCCCTTTCACGTCTGCATATACTTTGGCATAGCAAATTTTATTCGTGCGCTATTACAAACATAAAGGTGGTAACATTTCATTCTGCAAAGGAGAGGGTCTTACTCTGGTCATATTTATGTTGAAATGTCGGAGTGCAGTTTCCGGCCCCTCTAACATATTAAAAGTGCAGAGCGGTTCTTGAAATTCTGGAAATTGACAAAAAGAACGAAGCACAGAACACGACATTTTCAAAAAAAAAAAATGTTGTGTTCCGTGCTAAGTCTTATTTGGTTATTCTTCCGCTTGTAAATTGAACCTTACCGAAAGAATCGTTTTTTAATAAAATTGACATTCGCGCATCTTCTCGTGCGATGGGTGAAATTTCTATTGTTAACAGAGTTTGCCGCGTCAATCTGGCTACTACAGCCGAACTGTTTATGAATTCTGTGTGAGCTGGAGTTTACCTCTGTTTTAAGGATTTACGTGGGGATTACAAGTCAAGCAGCGAAGAATAGTGCTGAGAAGAGTTATTTTCATACGTTTTATTATCATATAATTGCGTGAACTGTTTACGATGGTAAATTAGATCATGAGCGCGATGGAATTTCTCGACATTGAGTCCAAGGCAAGGTGATTGCTATTTTAAATTTTTGTATCAATGTTTCATAAATTAATTGAGTGCCTTACTTTTAGGTAAGCAAAATATATCTTCTTGTTCCGAGGGAATTCCTCAAGTTTCTCCCACTTTCTTTCTTAGTCAAACTATTATCATTTGTTTCATGACCCGCTACACACTTCCCTAACATCCTCAGTGCAACCGATATTGTCTTTTTAAGTTCACATTTTCTTGAAATAAGAAATAAGGATTAATTCTTAATAATCTGTCTGTTGTGAATTCTAACCAAGACATCAGCTGGCCTTGAGAACGTAACACGAATAAATAGGTGTATAAATTGAAAGTTGAACGTTTTAACATTTCTTGTTCTTACCTCCTCTACCAGTCGAGCAGGCGAACGTGATCCAGGCAAGGCAGATGGACCACACGATCCTGTCCGAGAACGCGAAGAAGAGCTTGCCGGTTTCTGAAGCGGGGTCTCTGGATCGGTACCAGTCGATCTTCATAAACAGGTCGTAGACTCCGCAAGATAGGCCTATGCACCACAAAGATGCTTGGACCAACTGAAATAAAATATGAATCGATAATTATCCACGATGCGTGCATGTGATTTGTCAAAGTCAAATAAAGTATAATTTTTTAACTTTAGTTTCGAGTAGTAGATGAATATGTTCTTTTTGAAGAATAACGGAGCGGTGATTGTAGATTTATATATCATGTTTGAGCAGTGAGAGTTGGAATTCAAATACTCAAAAACGCGATCAAAATGTGTCGTTTCACAAACTATAAAGTTATTATATCCGAGCTTGTATAGTGTTCGCTGCCCTAAACAAAATGAAAAAAAGTCCTCGTCACACTACATACCGCTAGATATCACTAAGGCTGCTTGCTGCTTGAAGACATTAATGAATGGCAGATGAGAATTAAATTTCTTATAATTTAAATTTAGTTTTGGTATTATATTACAGGTGAAGTTTAATTTATTTCGGGGTTCCTGCTTGCCAGGGCAGTTAATATTGAGTTAATAAGCTCGGAATATTATCATCCCCTTCTGATGGTTGCTGGTGCTTCATAAAACTAACCTTCCCTGGTGAGCAGATCTGGATAACAGCATGTAGCCAAAAATTGCGTCTTTATATTGGTATGCGAACAAAAAATTGTAGGTTTTTACCAAGCTCTTTAATTATTGCCCTGCTGGAGTGCACTCTTTACTCCCGTCTGTGTTCCGGTGGGAATGCATCGGCAGTGATTGATTGAAATGGGAAGAGTGCGTAATTAGTAAAAATTTGTGATTTTTATTTTTGGTTTTGAACATTACTTTCATCAGATATATCCAAGCCATGTGTACTCATTGAAACATATTTATATTCATGCTAAACTAAAATATTTATTTCAATTGGAAGCGCGTCAGCAAAAAGCGAAAAAATGGTTTGAGTTTGTAGTTAGTTTAAGAGCACCTAAAAGTTTTATTACCTTCGAGATTCTCACTTCTCTGTATTTTTCTACGACGACCAGTGTGATGCATCCCGCAAAGAAGCATACCGCATGGTAGAAGGGAAGAATGTAGTAGTCGTTCAGGGTATCGATAACTGTGCTGCAAATAAAAATGCACATTTAAGTACACGTAGAGCGTGGCTCGGTGCTGTCGCGGCTCTTTAACAGTATACTTACCGCAGCCATAGACCAGAAATACCATACTATCGTTGGCTTCTGCGCACCGCCAAATTTATTTTTGGCGCGTAAGAACTCGATTCACAATCTCGTGTATTACGAAAAAACTAGTTTTTGTTTCAATGTAATTCTGCGTTTCCTGGCAAACTAGCGGCACTTGACAAACCTGGCGTTCTGCTCGCATTAAGCGCCGAAGAAACACAATGTAGGTTGAGCGATTTACTGCGTTTGCTTTTATTCATGACAGCAGAAGTTATGACATTAGGTGATCGTTTATTTTCAGGGCCGACTTCTTCTAGAGTCACTTTTTTATTTGCATAAAAAATGTATGTATATTTGAAATATTTAAAAAATAACGCAAGGAGTTTTTCTGGGAATTTTGAGGATTGTTCATTTTTCTTGATTCTCATTCCTTTTTGTGTTCTTACGTTCTGTGGTTGGGCGTGAAACTAATGCATTCTTGCTGCCATCAATATACTTTACGTTCATAACAACCTTGTATGACAAAACATGAACATATTGCTACTATCAGAATGCTTTGGCATAGTTTAAACAAACGGCAGTTGTTCGTCTTAGTACATCTTTATCTACGAGTTTATATCGTACCTTAGCTCCTCTGCGACTGGTACCATGAACGGTGGAATGTGGTTACCGTGTACTTGCCAAGCCGAAATACCACACGACACAACAGACAGCACACCAAAGATGCAGGCAGCCCACCACTTTTTGCTGCAAAAGAAAGACACGATTCAAGGTTTGAGATGGAGTCATATCGGATACTACGCCGTTTTAAACAGGAAGCACGAAATACTCCCCAGAGAAAGACAAATAAACTTCTAAACCAGAAATAAATAAGCTGCATGTTTTTCTTCCTTACTGGTATTGGGTATTTCTTCTCTACTCGGTATTATGCAAGTTAAAGTACTTCTTATTGTAATGAAATGAAAGCGACATAAGTTATCACATGATCTGCTTGGCAAGTATGCTCGTTTTTGTAATTGATAATGCTTTTACAGGATTCGGTACAATTTCTGCAGGCGAGTATGTACAACCAACTAGCTCAGCTCCTTCCCATTGCGAGCTAGTGGAACTGTACCCCATTGAACCGCGTGTAGTTTTTCTGTTGTGAAGCAACGGTGAGGGTGCAGGCGAGCTGGTGTAAGTTGAGCATAGTTGTAAACCCGAGACTGGGGATACGGATACCTTTTTTATACTTTAAACTCATGAATGCATTCTCGGGATCTGCTGTCAAACTGTAGACGCACCAGCTTTAGCTCACTTTAAGCGTCGATCAAAGTTATGGACGCTCACACTGTACTTCTTAAAAACAGCGTGACAGAGAATTTTTGCCTGATAGCTGACGTTTCATCTGGCGACGCGAACGAAGAGCGGAATTTGCGTACTACGAATTGTAATGGAAAGAAAATATCAATAAAAAATCACCTTCTTGCTGTCTGCTAATTGTTCCGAAATCGATGGATCCACTGCTACGAACTAAGTGCCATAGGAAATTGATAATGTACACAAGCCTGAATATAAATTGTTTGCTCGTTTAATTTAGACCCGATCACAAACAGTAGTTTATTTGCAATCTCCAATCTATTGGCTGCTGTTCAAACATTGATATTCACAAACACATAAAGGGGAACTCGGGATGTAGCACATCAGAAAGGGCGAGGCTTCTCTCGCCATCCGTGTGTAATGTACCAAGGAAATGCTGCCTGATCGAAGACTACTACAAACCTGATATTTCTTTATTTTTTCATAAAGCCCATTTAGCAGAAATTTGTGGAAATATATCTAACCAGCAGCCATAAAAGCTCTCCTCTCACAAAATACCATAGTTGGTTTTCTGTGATTCAATTTTGATTTCGGTCCTTCGTATATGATGCCAATCTAATACCAAGTTATATCAGCGGAAATTATGTATTTACTATACGCTTAATAAATATAGGTTCTTTTGTAGACAAAAAATAGCCCAATCACTCAAACGTTCTGGATTTGGATTTTTGTTTGCCATACAACCTTGATATTATGTGCAACAAATTATTTACCAATTATTATTGTGGATATGAAGGTCCACTTACACGCTGGGCTCGGGCAATTTAAGGCATGTACTAAGTGAAAACCCCTCTTGTCGTGCATGAGAAAAATATTATCTGATATCCAAACGCGCGAGCAGAAAGCAGATGAGCGGCAAAGGGTACACGGAGTAAAGCTTTCAAAGTGACTCAATGGGGCTCAAATACAATTTTTGTTTTGTGGGCTACAAAAGTCTTATTTAATATGGGCATTTGTGATAATATAAAATTACAAACGAGGCAAGGAACACTTTTCGCGTATTGTAGGAAACCCATTCAAGACGCATACTTTTTGAATACTTGGATGATGACGACTGAAAGAAGAAACAGCTGAAAATCCGCCGAAAGGTACCATACATGCTGAAGCGTTGACTGGAAAGGTAGGAAGAAGAAGCATTGAGAAATATTTTAAATATGTAATGAAATATTTTATGCAATAATATCCCATAGCCATATAAGTTAGAACCAATTTTATCTAGGGCCACATTAAAACATATTGTGCACATAATATTGGTAACGAATTAATTGATTAGCAGTGGTACAATATATGTGAATATTAATGTCGCAAAATGTTTGCATTAAATTCAGTTAACAATATCTAAAGATCTGATATAACCCGCCTGTGCTCAAGGGCTGGTTGTACTGTTAAAAATATTTATCTGCGACTAGATGAGCTGTGCTATCGTTTTTGATGTAAATATATTCTCGAGAACGTACCTAAGTTGAAGTAGAGGAAAATATATAAGTATAAAAAGCAATTAAGAATCAATTAAGGAATTGACGGGTAGTAATCAAAATGTTTTAAATGATGTTAAATGGCGTTAGTGAAACATTTCAGCAACGCACCGTGAGTGCTCAAACACTTTCAAAGTGCCGAAACATCCCAGTGTACATTAAACTTTTGAACGAGTGAAGGTCAATTGCGGCAACGAAAGAACACGTTCGCCTTCCTATTGTACAAACAGCCTTCCGCTGTTCGTACGGAGGCTGAAGAATGAACAGCCTCCGTTCAGCGCGTCTCAAGGAGTAAACTGTGATGAGTAATCGCATTGGCGATACATATTTCCGTACGTCTCTTTATACCTTGTTGACTCGAGTAATCAATGTACTGTTTGTGAACAACGTCCACTTGTCTATTTTTGTACGGTGCACACGAATTGCTGATCAGCGTGGTCTGCGGAAATAACTGAGTGACTTACGGTATCCAAAAAATAAAGATCTCATGCGTATGGTGTGATCTGCGTAGATTCAATTTTAAGGTATCATCATTTTCTACATCTTGCGCTTTGTCTTCTCTAGATCGCGTTAATTGCCAGTATCTGTGCTCCACGAAAAAACGAAGAAAACTCAAATTTGCGGACCTGTTTATAGACAACGTGTTCAAGAGTTGAGTAGTTACTTACCAATGCTATATCTTGTCTCCAGTTGCGCGCTTGAAGGAGGAGATCCCACCAATGCCTCTTTATTTCTCGGTAAAACTTCGTGTAAAATTCGTTGGAATCCGGGCCAGACGCAATGAGGGGCAGCAAGTACATGCACATTATAAGGAAAAACAGAGGAACTGTAGTCCTACAAAAAAAAAAAGGCATAGCATAAGATGATAATTCTATATACGCTTGCTTCACCAGCCGAGACATCGTGGATCATGGTAGATATTTAGCAAAATGAGATATATTTATTAGCTAAAAAAGACGCTAAAACATTTTTGAAATATGTTTTATAAATATATGCGGCATGGCTTGAAAAAAAAAACAGATTATAATATTGCTTAACACCTATTAGTTTTAAAAATTTCTTGACTAATATTAAGACTGTGTTCGCCCTTCTAGTTTATTAATAAAAATTGTAGAATATTTTATATCAGTGTCGAACCAAAATATTGACCGGTTTGGTTCGGGTTCGGAGTCACGGCTTTCGGTTCAGTTCCGGTTCATATCGGGAGAGCAAAAATAACAGTTCAAACTGGTCCGATCCGGTTCGAACTGGCTTTAACCTTAATGTGGGATTATATTTTTCGCCTTGTTTAGGCAATATAGACTCTATCCACTATGAAATGCGTAGCGATATAATTTTATTTCACCCGTTGTATAACCCACTTTTATCTCCAGGTACTAAACATTAGAAATTGCATTATTTAATTTTGACAAAATAGTAAAGAAAGGTCTAGATTAATATAAGAAACGTCCTGTTATACGACTCACCATCCATTTGTTCACCAGTCATATATATTTTACCTGAATATAAATGCTGTCACGAAGTGAGCTATGTCGCCTAAAATACCCGTGATTGGTAAAACTTTGCATCGCAGTCCTATAAGTTAAATCGTAGTTATGGCCTTGAACTTAGGTAGTACTTACAGTTCATGAAATCATGCATTGCGCACATCGCTAACAAATATATCGTGAAATATAGTTCACAAAATACGTTTCACAATATATATGCTCACGACGCAACTCAAATAAAAGCAATATTATTTACAAATCGTGTCGAAAGCTTTAGGACAATCCCTTTCAGCCTGCCTTTGACGGGAACTCTGAGCGTCAATCACAACGCTTGTTTTCCTAACCCACAGTGATGTAGGCGAAGAATCATGCAGAATGGAGTGATCAAAACGGTTCACTCGAATCTATACGCACCTTCGTGCTCAGATCGAAGCTCGCCTAAAATAGGGCGTGCCCAAGTGAACATTTTCATATACACGGGTATACTAGCTGGAATAGCCTGGCTATCGAGGTTTCTTCTGATGCCGGTCAATTGAATTTGCAAATAAGCATCACCCTGGCTATTAGATGACTTTTTGGTAATATAATAATGTAGTCTTTGATTCTCTGTTCTCGAAATGGCAGCTACTTAAATCGCTTTCTTGCGGTCTGCGTGCGTAATCGCCATAGTTTCGTCACGCGTCCCAGTTTATTTTCTTTTTGCCCAGTCCACAGACACATAAAATTGCTGTTCACCACATAAAAGAGACTATAACATACTTTTATGTGCCGGGAAACTGAAGGAGAGAAGGAGATGAGAGGGGGACATCGGAACGCAGAGCTCTGACCGGAGTGATTAGTGGGTAGACCTAAGGCCAGCTGCTTTTGTCTCCACTGCACTCGTGGAACGGGTTCGAATGCATGAGCCAAACGACGACCGCCGGCAGTTCCGCGTTCTAACAAATGCGACGAGTGCAGTGAACACAAAAGCTGCCTTTGTCTCCACTGAACTCGTAGAATCCGTTCGAATGCGAAAGCCAAACGCCGCACGCAGGCATTCTGCGTTCTATTGCGTTGGACGACTGCAGGGGAGACAAAAGCAGCTAGCTTTAGGTCTACCCACTAATCGTTCCAACCAGAGCTCGGCGTTCTGACGTCCCCTTTCGTCTCCTCCTCTCCCTCTCTACATCGGCGCATGTGTTTGAAAAGTTACTTACGTGTCACGAACACATAGCTATTTAAATAATCTTAGAAATCGTCAATTTGTTTAATGCTGTCACAAATCACTGATACACGTGCCTATCCTGTGGATAAACGCCGGAAAATATTTGCAGAGCATCTTTCAGATAATTTGGGAGTGAATTTAACTTATAATATATATCTTTACGGTAAACGTACCTTCGTTTTTGTTGTCAAATCTACGGTCGGTAACTAAATATGTTTTTATCGTCGTCAATAGATTTGTCAGTATGACATTCGCATAAATGCTAGAGACGGACGCGGGAGGAGGATTCTCGCAAATATGCCAGCAGCTGTTGATTCGATCTGCGGAAATGTGATTTTTTTTTTCACTGTTAGGTAGTGTGAAACACTGGGTCGCGCGGTATGCAAAAATGATTTGGTGCTCACATGATAGATCTCAATGCAAATACAAGAGATGGGCAGAAAAAGAGAGAAGAATTGGTCGTCTTCCAAATAACTTTCTACACAACGCCAGGCAGCCAAAAAATAAGTACACAAAGATGTAATTATTTTTCTAATTACACATAAATAGCGCGAAGGACAGACCAAGGTTCCTATAATATGAATGACATTGGGGAATCAGCTTGCATGAGGTCGAAACTTCGCGAAATACTGTCTTGGGAGGCTAATATTATATTCGGTTTTACGCTCAGATGTTTTAGGCCCTCACTTTACAACTTTGTGTTTTATTAGTCATGCACTTTAAGATTTTATCAGGCTGCCGCATATCATCGTGAGACTGCTGTACGTATGTGTATCCTGCACAACTGTGCGATTCGGACAGCTCCTTTTACTAGTGTTGCGAACATAGCATCTCACTATGAAACTGAACTATTCAGCATTTGTCGTATCTGCGTGTATCTGATAAAAGCATACCTTGAAGTATGCACTCTTATGTCTGACGTCAGAGTGCTGTGTGCCTGCAGCCGGTGTATCTTATCTGTATATATTGAGCCCCGATGTGATGTGTTAGACAGTAGCTGGTCATGAGGCTGCCTGTGTTGCACCTCGCAATGAAGTGCTTTGCCAGATATGCGTCTCGACACCAAATGTAACAGCATATTTTTAACGTGACGTTATCGCTCATTATGCTGGTAATGTTTTTGAGTTGTTTCTGGGAAAAAAATCAAATCTGGTGGTGCAAAGTGCACGCTGCAGAGGTACACGCTAAGCAGCAAGACCTCCAAAATGGCAGCTAATGTAAGGTCACTGTACGCCATGGATTTGTGTTACACAAATTATGCTTGCTTTGGTGAAGCGTGGTGACGAACAGCGCGAGCGTGTGGTGCCAGAAAAACGCACTCCCTGGACAGAGCGTTTTAGCAAACAAAGTAGTTTCCGATGCAAAGCAACCTGGACTGTGTCGTAGTGGCGGGGCCGAGGAACCTTTACAGCACAATATGTTTTTTTTTTTGTTTTTGAAAAAAAATACCTCCTCATTTTTTTTTTTCGCTGTTCTTCCAGGGAATATATTTTTGTTCCTGAGGGGCTTTGACCTTCCTCGGCTTGGGGGGTGCTAATTTGACAATTATACTTGTTTCCCCCTTTAACAGTACTCGTCTATTGTTCCTCTTATGCACGCCCAAAACTTTGATATTTAAAGAAAATACGGAGGTGGTGGAAGCTTCGGATAAGAACTCAAAAACGACACTCCTGTGAGACATTAGAGAGGCCGCGAACGCTCAGCTGTCCCCCTGAGGGAACCAGCATCTTTCTTTTCAGAGATCACTTTCTTACAGATATGTAGTTTCATGTAACGCCGGATAATTATGTCACATTTAGTCCTTCTAATGCTTCTATTCTCGGGAACAAGTTTCTCGGGCAGCTCAGGCAATTCGAAAACATGTTTGGGTTTCTCAGTGTAAAATAGGTCGTGCACTTTTCGTAATTTCAATAAATATTACTAAGAACTAAACCTTGACGTTGACAACCTACGAGACAAACATTAATTTTCCTCCCCACGTGCAGACGCAAAAAACAAATAATGGAAGGAAACAGCTTTCTCCTCAAATCGCCACCAGAATAATCGGCCAAGTGATAACGCTAATTATATGCCGCCTGTTTTAAAGATAGGGCTGGGCTGAGGCAAAGCATAGAGCATCTGCTAAGCTTCAGACATTGTGTGAGTTTGGCTATTCTAATATTTAATTGAACACGAGCCATTACCCAAATGTTCGGCGATGGTGATTGTCATGAACCCGAGCACTCGACTGGGGCTCATGACAATCGGGCACGTCACGGCATCATGTGACTCGCGGTGTGAAGTCTATTTATGATGTGGCGCTACGGTGTAAACAACGCTAATGAATTTAGTGACTATCTCAATTTGAATCTACTTGACGCAGTCAGTTACATGGCGAGGCCACGTGACGTTACGGGTCACATGACGTGACATAGCTTGAAAACATACCTTGACATCGTGACGTTTCGCGGCCACGTGTCACGTAACGACACATAATTAATCATAGTGCCAATACAAAGACGCCACGAATACCCACAACTTCACAAACATTGCAATTATGTATATGACGATTTGATCTATACATAAAAATACAGCTTCTAATTTTTTACTCTCAAATATTCAATTTGTGATACTAACAAAAACAAATTCAGTGAACCGTTTTGGACTAGTTGCCGCTATATTTTTTTCTAGTCCAGTTCTGGTTCAGTTTTAAGACGGCGGCGAAGATTTTGGTTTGGTTCGCCTAAAAATAACGGTTCGGTTCCGGTTTACCGAGCAGTTTGGTTACGGTTCCACACTGGTTTATGTTGCAACCTCCATTGTCGAAACTTTTTTTTGGTATTTACTGAAGGAAACTTTGCGAATCACAACCATTTTTTTATACTTTCCACTACGTAGGTTGCTTAAATAAAACGCATATTTTAAGAACTGGTTAGGTTATTTTATTATTACACGATATATGTTAATTCTTGTCACACAATTTCAAGAAAAGAAGACATTGATTAGGGACGCCACGGTTGTGATAAATTGAATTTACAAAATTATATCAATATGCAGTCATACGCCGCTGTTAACTAAAGAAAGAAACACACGTGGCGTATTAAACCTTTAACTAACTGCACTGTGCTTAACATTTAAAGTAAAATCAATTAAGTAATAAAATAGCTAGACAAGTTAGGCCACGTTAAGGACTGAGCACAGCAGAAAAAACAAGAATACATATCGGATAAAATCGGTATTTAAATGCACTAATTGATGTAAGCTCATATTCAGTTTATTTGCATGTTCTTACAAAATCTCACCTCATGAATCTGGAGATCACAGCGATTATGGCCACAATAATCCTGTTTTGCCTCTCCTTGTTCAGTGCATAATAAAGGAGAAAACCGCTGAAAAAAGAAGCGCAACAAAAATCATTGCCAATTAACGGGCTCCAATTTATTTCCTCGAATCGATTCATTGAGCAGATGTTCACTAATTTAAAAGTTAAGAGGAAACAGTTAAATAAAAAGAAAACTCTCGTAGAGTGAAAAATTATTTAGGTGTCTCGTTTTGTTTTTGGATTATTGATTCCAAAATGTGCCAAACGTTGCAAATGATTAGTTACCGACGAAATAAAACATTGCCTTTTACTAAAACGCTATGCAGGATAAAAGCGCTAAACGACGACAGACCCTTTAAATGACGACAAACACAACAGAGTCAACTATCCCAATGATATACTTGTGTAGTGAAATTGTTGAGTGCGAGTGAATAAAACCAAAGAAGTATAGAAACATTAGAAGATGATTCTTTAACTAATTATTTATGTTTGCGTACTGCAGTTCGAATATACACTACTTCTGATCGGCACAATGTTTGAATATTTTGCACCGTATGTTTCTAGCATATAAGAGTATAGTGTGCGTGGATTCGAATGGCGCAGGTTGTAATATCCCTGCAAGGTAAATTTTAAGAGTTTAAAAGCTCCACGTGTTAGAAACGTATGACGGGCTTAGGATGTGAACATCCACCCTACATTTTTAATCAAAGTTGGAACGATTATAAATGTGAGTTATTTAAAGTTTATGAAAATTTATTTTATACATATTTGTTTCATTTTGACGTGTCCACGAATTGTTTCGGAATATACCCTTCAGACAAAGCGAAATGTTGTGAATTTTAGTATGTAGCCCTAAACACGAGGGCGTGCTAAACCTTCAGCTCAAACCTAAGATATTATTTTTTTTTTGTCTATTCTATAATGGCTACGTTTTATTTATGAAACTGATTCTTGTTTAGCGCAATGCAGTAATGGTTACATAAGTAAAAAACCAAGAATAGAAAACCTTCCCATCGCGTGCACCGTTGGAAAAGAATAATATATAAAGCTTTTAAGATGAAGATAAATAATAATTGAAATAAGTCACGGGCCATTTCCTTTACCCTACTTGGTCTGGGCAAGAAAACAGTCAAAATATTTAGACTAATGAACCGTACTGATAAAATTGGATAGATGTTACGAAGGCGTCGGCAGAAAACGGCTTTGGAACCAGGCGCAACCGAACATTTGTCTTTCGGTTGCTTTTAACATTTATCCTATTCGATCAATACGGTTCACTTATCGCTATATTTCGACTTTTTTAACATTAAAAGGATAACTATAGGTGCATCAAACGAATTTGTTGGTATCATGCGGAAACGAATAAATGGGCCGCCTGTCCACCGAATCGGCAGCTCGACTGACGATATGTAAGGAAACGATGACTCACCTGATGAAGAAGAAAGTATCCACCGCCAGATATCCTGCCGTCACGATCAATGTGTACCAGTGCTCAAAGTAATGCAGGGCGTTAACCATTCGTGCTGTTAATAAAATCAGCATGTTAATTGTTTATATCACAAATAAAGGTAAATGATAGAATGCAGTCCAAAAACAAAAATGCGGGACAGTGATAAAAAAGACAACAAAAAAATTACACAATGCTGCGTTGATCCTTTCAAACGTAAAAACTATATGAGACATGTAAAATAATTTTATATTTCTTTGTATAGCACCATTTTTCTTGAGAATGTTTTGATTGTTTTGAAAATACTATCAACTATCACAATAATTTGAATTGGTCAGTGGATTGGCGTTGACCAGAATAAACATTTAATAATCTCTTCCAAGGCGGTACATCTTCTCCAGTAACGGTCACCGTTAGTATAGAGCTCCATATATTTATCAATTCCTAAATAATCAACATAATTACGTGAACACTTCTAATTTAAAAATTATGTATCGCTTGCAACTTTAGTTTATGTAAATGCATATATTTTATGCGCCCATTAAAACACAAAACGCTTTTTTTTCTGGGGTTTTCTTGAAACTTGGCAAAGGAATGCCTACTGTATTCAAATTCATTTGAATTGGTATGGGTTTAGTTAATGCTAGACAACAAAGGTAAGATTTTCAAAACTATATCTTTTTAACACGAATTCCTCTATTTAACAAAAAAAAATGTTGAATCATTTTTTCCACGTGTTCTATGCTCGTATTTTTTTAAATTTTATCAATGATAAATGAAATGTACTTTCTAATATATGTTAAATTGTTTTCTTTTATAAAAACAAATTCAATTCACTCAACTAATATTTCGTAGACAAAAACATTCCAGAGTTTGTATTCTCAAATTGTATCGTTGAATAAATTAACGCTCTACTTTACTCTCTGACTTTTGCTTTGGTTATTTTCATTTGACAAAGCAGAAAACCCCTAATTGTTGAAGTTATTTATTACGTTATGTGTGAGAGAGGAAGGGAGGTAACCAAAAAAGCATTATCAGAAATTCAGTGTTCGGAAACGACTCCGAAACCACCGCCAATTCGACGTACTTTGGCGGCGGCTTCGATCAATGGCACTGCTAGTGCCGTTCCACACCACGCTCAAAAGAAAAATCCATCAGAACACTTACACATATTGTCGGTGATGGTCCCGTACGAATGACCAAGGACAATCCAGACCATGCTGAGAAAACGAATGCCATGAATGAATCGGTACCGATACATGTCCGAGCTCTTGTTCTTGTTCACGGCGAATATGAGCTTAGTGTTATTGATGACGGAGAACGACGTCAGCAATCTCACCCGCACGCCTGCAATATAGAAGCGAAGCAGCCATGTGAAAATCACTTTTAAATATCACATATTACTCAGTCTTAACCCCAACCTGAGAAAGTGAACAAAAATATTCCTCTTCCTTGCCGCGTCTTGCTATGGAACTATGTCGACCGCCGAGTCTCAGCAGACTGCTGCATACAGTTACACTGCCAGGCTGCCGTGTTTGAACTGAACGGACTGAAGCGCAGCTAAGTGTAGAGGACGTTGGAGATGTGACACCGGTACGTTGCATGATACCATGACTTGACGTGACACTGCGAAGCCACGCGGCATAATGACGTTACGTGACACTAAGTTCCCGGTAAATGTAGATTAATAATATTCCTGTTAAGTTCAGCCGGAGAATTGTGACCTCATGAGGCATGATGTCACGGGGCACTGTGACATTTTTATGTCACGATACTGTGATTCTCCACTCAGTGTAGCCGATACTTTTTGTCACTAAACATACACGGGACCCACAGCGAAATTTTTTCAATAACGGCAATCGCCGTGAACAGAAAATGACTTACTGCTTAGACAGCGTGGATTCTTGCACGCAATGTACAGGTCGATGGCGGTGCTGATCACAATTAAGATTAGGATTGTGCCCAGTACGGCTCTGAAAGATTAGAAAACATTCAAATATAAATAGGGAGTGTCGATTGGACGCGTGACTTTTTGGAATGAAAAGAGAGAAAGTACTCGCAAATGGAAATATATGGTCTACTGATTCTGAATTCAGATGCGACCTGAATGTGTGAGTTAGACTGACAAGTAGCAATTTTCATATTTTTGTTTTTAGCAGAGCAATTTACGCTTTCGGCGTTTTTTGTCGTTTAGCTGATTCAATATTTCAAAGGTTCATTCACGCAAGACTAAGGAGTAATGTTAAGTTTTCTCGAAATTGCCAACTAAATTTTTGACTTCATTTGTAGCTCAGCTCGGGAAGTTGTACCAGAATTGCTCGTTCTCCTACTACTGCTGCGTCTGCGAACTGAACCCCAATGATTAATAAAAAAATATAGTAAGTGATCTAGCTAGTTGAGGTTTCTCTCGTGTTTATTGATGGCATTCAGTATTACCTATAATCTTGTACATAGGTATTTCTTGTTTTACTGTCCTTCGGTAGATATACACTGAACGTTTCTTGAAGGGAAAATGAAACGGTTCTGTACTTGAGGAAACACACTTACATCGTCTTCAATTAGCCTCCAGGATCTAGAATATCACGAATATTCGTCAATTTTGTGCATGAAGGCCGCTGAAAATCATTTTCAATTAACTGCTGAAACCCCTCTTTCTCGGAGCATAACGTGATAAAAGGAGATATTCGGAATCTCTGCTCTCACACATCTTCAGCCCCTATCAAAGCTGAGCACGCGCACCCTTTATAATTTCAAAAACTTCAGAAAAAAACACCACGGCTGGTGAAAGTGCGGGGAAATATACCTGCGAATCTTGTAATACCTCGCGCTGTCCACACGAGCCACACGCGTTTGGCGGTTGAAAGACTCTCTTGTGGCGTAACGACTGGTCGGAGGTTTTTCGTGTTTTGTCGCGTTTAGTTACATGTTCGGAGAAAACAAACGTGATATTAAGATTCTCTGGATACAACTACGCTACAACCAACCCCTACCTTATTTTGTTTAAAAAAAAGAAAGGTGTTGAGCTTTCCCTTTAAAGTTTGTTTGGCCAAAAATATTGAATTATATGAAATAACATGGTGTTATTTTATAAAATAATAAAAATAGTTTTCTACGCTTGTTTGAATCCCCAAACAGTTCCGCCTTTGGGCGTGTAGATGCAGATTAAATATTCCGCACGGCGTGCCTCGAGGCATAAAATATTGTACAACTAGGAGTCGTATCTACGCTGCAGGAGAAAGGCTGTAGATACTCACGTAATGGCGGCTTCTGTGGTATTCATGCCTCGATACTGGTTTGTCACGCAGTTCTTTACGGTGATTTTCACAACGTTCCCAGTCACTGCAATGAAACATACGCAGATATATTTTTTCGCTGAAAGGAGGCCTAAAGGAATTTTGTATCGCGTTGTCTTAAAAACGAAGGTCGCGCACTCACTTTTAGTGAAAGTAAGACGGCGTGCGCATTTTTACTAAATTTCTTCACGAGGAGACATGGCGCTACCAACGGTAAAGTTAGTTCCCATAACCTATTTGGTAGATTCGGCATGTTTCTGAACGCTGAACGTAAAAGTTCGTTCACAATTTTAAATGGTTCAGTAAAAGTACGTCAGTTTATTTAATATATAAAAAACTCTTGGGAATACATAAAGGTGAAACATGTGTTCTCCGAAAGATATCTGAGCGACCATTTTTGAATGTTTGGTCATTCGGACATCCTAGAGTCACTTCTATCAGAGAGCTTAAAGAATTTGTATTTTCAGTTTTTACAGGCTTGAGCTAGCATGTCTAGCGAGAAGCACTGCTTTTTAGAATATACCGCTACAGCGCAAATGGTATTGCCAAAATACCCTAATAAATATCAAAAATTAAAACAAAAATTAATTTTGAGGCCACGTCAAGCAAGCACGCCTTCGTTGCCATAGAGCGGCAGCCATGAGCCACTACCAAGTCCATCAAGGTCAGGTTACTTGAACGGAAAATACCCGCTCTTGTGGCTTGAGAGAACGGCGGTTTTTTTTTGTTTATGCCGCTATCCTGAGCCTATCTCATCAGGGTCTCTATTTCAATGAACGCCGGATTAATTCTGGATTGGTACGTTATGCAGTTTGAGCAAATCTACCAAATCATACATACATGTAACACCACTCTGCCAGGATATTCTTTAGCAGTTCGATTTAAAGAATAGAGGTAGTTTTTTTCCGTTTCTAGTTAGCAATGCTTGTTGTTGGCGCGAGCGTGGATATGAGCGCTGTGATGGCGTCGCCGAATGGGGCGTATAGGTTGAACGAGAACAAATATCTCCATGAAACTCTTATAGGTGCTTCATGGGCCCTAAGAACGTAGCGAGAAAAGCGTATGCAGCATGCACCGCCACAATCGGCACGTGACTAAAATTAACATTGGTAGTACGAAACCTGCATGAGAAATTCTTGGGGTGTTAGGACAGTGAGTTGAAGTCGTGAATTCTATTAATTGTTTCAAATAACAAGTAAAATATCTAGGGAGTCGTAACGTAAACTGAATGACGTGCCCTGTATTTTGAACGGCGGTTTCATTCCTTCGAGTATTTAGTAAAAGAAGACCATTATTTATTAGTTTCTGAACCCACACACTCTCCTGTCACCGTAAATCATTCTTGAGACGTGGGACCAAGTTGTCCCTTAACGCCCGCTTCACAATACAAGGAAGCAGAAGTGAGTGAGGGCCTGCTGTACTACCGCGCCTCCTCACATACTTGATCGGGCGAACTCAGTGGGTAAATATTTGAACGCAAAAAAAAAACAACCTCAGCTTTATTGCAAAGCCATTTGGGAGAACAAACTTCCTCGTGTTACGCAATTTGATGGCGCACGTCTTCGTAACGCCATCACATGCAACTTCAGTACTTGGAGGCATCGAAAAATAATTTGACTGTCTTGAAATACGGAATACCAGGAACATCATTGTAAAATATCTGGGGAGATAAGCATGACTGAAACGTTTATTGCATGCACAGTGCAAAAGACGCTAATATTGGCCGAGGAACGCTTTCAGTTCGATGATGCTTCATAGCGATCTTGGTGCAGCTGGTTGGAACGACCCTTTCAAAGCTTCCAAGATTTGAAAGGCCCATAATGGCGATCGCCAGGGCAACCGAGACCGAACAGCCAATCACCTTGAGAGGTCTTGTCTTCTGTATGTTGGCACTTGTTTGTGTCCGGCTAGCAGGTGGGAAGGCAATGGTGCTACTTTCCCAGATCCAGTGACTTTAGCCTTAGAAAGCTCAAAACGCTGCCAAAGTCCGAAGATAAGGACTGTTTCAAATGCCCAATATGTGGCGAAACAAGAAAGTGGATATCGCTCATACTACGCGGCTGGATGTCCTTCTTGGAATCAAACGATCCGTGACACTTGACTATAGACCTTTCCAATGTTTCCAAAATCACAGTCCAGCGTGCGACCTTCACAGCCCAGCACGCGCGTGTTCGTCGCTTCGGAAAGCAAGCAAAGCACGCGCCATACGCACGAACGCTCAAAATGGCACCGGCCACAAGCTCGTTTTTGGAAAGGTCTATACTCCGTTTGATACTTATCGTGCAACGCTGTCAAAGCTACTGGCGCGAGCGCGTGGCTTCATCCATAGAGTTATTATAATGTACGCTAGAGGTTCAACTGGCGCTAGTGTCTATGCGACTTCCGGGAGGCAAATTGAAGCAGACAGCAACCAGTCTACTTTTGCGGTGCTCCTGTGCATTCCTATGCGAAAACGCGCGTGCATTTTGTCTCTTCGCCGGAAAATAACATGAATAACTTTTATTATTTCGGTTGTACCGGATAGTACGTACCTTTAATGATATTGTAAAAATGTAATTGCTTTAATTACAGCATTTTTCTTTAGCATTGAACGATGTTACGCTTCGCTATATTTCAGGCCCAAACCTCTGTTTCATGGCAGGTATGTAAAAACGAGAGACGATTCTGAGCTAAATAACGATCGAAAGGGATGTAGAGTGTGTTCAAGGTTCGCTAGCATTCCGGTGGCGCTTACATATTTGTAATATGCCCATCCTGTCACTCTATGAATACGACTCCGTCGTGCATTTCCACGATCGGTTAAAGAACATTCGAATGTAAAAAAAATAAAGTACGTGGGCTACGAAAGGTGTGTCTTTTTGTTATTTCCTATGTCAGGCAGTTTTTATCGGGCACCTGTTTTTGGCTTCTCCCTATTTGCAAAGATTTGGAGCGTGCGGGTAATGCTTTGAACCCAGAAGAAGCATCTTCGCACATATTCATGAGTAGAAACAATCAAGCAGTACTTATTTATTGAAAATCAGACTATATTACG
>JABSTQ010001018.1:0-24274 GCA_013358835.2 Ixodes persulcatus | reverse complement strand
AGTAACACTTAAAATGGCAATAACCTGTCCTGCTGTGGAAATGATGAAGTCAAGCGAACGGAATAAGAGGGAACAAAAACTGAAGGTCAGTTATGGCGGCGCCCATGCACAGCTGCTGTAAAGCGTCTATAATTTTCCGCACTGACCCCAGCCGTGACGTCTTTTTCTGACCTTTCTGAAAATAGGAAGAGTGCGCGTGCCTAGCTTTGACAGGCGCTGAAGATGCGCGAGAGCAGAGATTCCGAAAACTCTATTGTGACGTCACGCCCCGGGAAGGAGGGGCTTTGCGGTACTTTAAACATTAATTTCTGAAGGCCTCCGTGCACCCGAGTTGAAAAATAATCTCGATATTCGTGATCCTGGAGGCCGATTGAAGGTCGTTGAAGTGTTTTTTCTTAAATACAGAACCGCTTCAGTTTCCCTTTAAAAAAGAAAATTGCATTTTTTTATTGTCAATAAATAATGTTTTATTAATCACGGATGACAAATCACATACAAAGATGAAGACGAGAAATATATATTGTTACAAGGCAAAATATTGCCATTCGGAAGAGGTCGGTGTGAAAAAATGGAAGGAGTGGTAAATGACTTGAGTTTCCTGAGGCTAGTTTTTGCCAAGATCACTGGCTCAGACTGATTGTTCGTAAAGTGATACTGAAAAATAAATGCAGCATTGCATATTTTTAGTTACCACTTGTGAAGCATCGTTCGCGGAAATATGTTGCACAACAAAAGTGCGAGCTGCTCGATCGCTGGTGACTCTCTTTTCACTGACGCAATATGTTCCTGGTAACACTAAAACCCTCTTTATTTTAGTGGCACCCCAGTCTCTCACGAATTGTTCTTAATTCGGCCGACTCAATGCAAGCGAGCTAACAGCGAGCAAGTCAGCTTTCATTATTAAATACGCGGGAAAAGACGTGCCAAAGTTCTTCGTGCCGGTATTTTGTTTCGTGTTTATCTCGTCTCATGCTCTTATTACTCGATTCTCATCGGCGAGACCGAAAGAGACAGGTAATACGATTCAGAGTTTTACAATAGGTTGCCTGGCAAAGTCCCCCTCGGAGGCAGTCGAAACTTTTCCGGCCGATCCGGTTGAGCCATTCGAGTGTTTTAGTATATCGTTCAGTCACTCCCCGCCGCGCTAGCTGCTACGACCTCCGCTCTATGTAGCGTAGCGGAACCACCGTTTTAAGTTTAGTAGGACGTTCGCAACCCTCTACGGACTACAGCGTTACGAAAGCTAACGCAACGCCACTAGCGGCTCTTTCGGACACTAGACTCGTGTAAAACAAAATTCTAAAGCAATTCTTCGCAATAATATTATTAACGTCGTTTGCTTAATAGAATATTTTGTTCTTTATCGAATGAGGTGCTAATCGCTGCTTCTTTTGTAAGTAAATGACTGTTATGGTTTATAATTGAATACAACTGGAGGGCCAAGCTGTCGAAGCCAATCCGATATCAGTCAAGCGCCAAAGCCACCGAGAAAAATCTCCATAAATAAATGACAATTACCGTGGCTCTTCTGTTCTGTTGTTCACCGAAAAGGAAACCCCACGGAAATCCCTCATATCCTCCTGCTCGCTCGCTTCGTTGGTCAGTTTTGTCCTCACGACAAAGCGGCCGAGCAGGAGGCCGCACTAGGGTGCCTACATGTTTCCGCCGCTCCGCTGTTAAAGCGCAGCGGAAACATGTAGGCAGACTTGTACACGTTACTAAAAAAAAAGTAAGGAATTACAGTTACAGTTACTCAGGTCTGAAATGTAATTTATTACAATTACAATTACCCATCCGTAAAAGTAAGTGACCGTTACTCCAAAAAGTAATCCGTTACTTTCGCGGCGTTACTTTTAACTTTACTGCACTATTAATAAGAAACAAACAAAGAACGGGATTATGCAACTGTTTATTGTTTGACCAAGTCACACTTTGTTGATCTTCAGCAGTAGCTGACTCTCGAAAGTTGCATCCGACATCTTTTCCCGCTTCTTTGTAAAGATGTCAGCCGCCACGCTGAATACCCCCTCTACCGAGGCGCTGGATGGGAGCGTAGTACTATAGCGCACAAACGCTTGGTGCACCGCATCGTACCTCTGGAGTGAGGCGATGGAGGTGCACTCTGCGTCCTGGAGGAAACGCGAAGCTTTATTCTAGGAGATGGAGCTTGATGCCGTTGTCATTGCAAAGCTGAAGTAAACGCTGGAGGAATGGTCCGCGCCGTCTTCCTGGGTAGATGGCGCGTCAATCGTTGTTGTCTATTATGTTGTCTATTATGTTCATACAAACTCCAGCTTCTGGAGGGCAGTATGTGTTCCTCTCCCCTTCATCGGGGATAGCATCGGGGATAGCGAAGAAAGAGTGAAGGAAGGAAAGGCGGACTTTGCTCTAGTGGGAGGGAAGTGGAAAGAAGATGAATTTTCACTAGCAAAAAACGGCAACGTGAGCAAAATAGCAAGAAGGAAGATATTCTTTTCGTTTTTTATGCATGCATGCGGGTTTTAGAAATTAATGTCTTAACCCGTTGTCGTCACGGCCTACTATTGTTTTCGTCCCGAGTCCGGTTCTTCCCATCAGTGTGCTTCCCCTCGTCGTAGGTAAGCAATCTAAAAAATCAAGATTAAAAAAAGAGCTTTTAGGGTTTAGGCGATGCAAAAAAAAAAAAAGAAGCTTCGACAGGTCTATCTATGTGTGTGTGTGCGCGCGCGCGACAGCAGGTTTGCAGTTGAGCTTACCGGAACACTTCTTTTTTCCAGAAATTGAAGATGTTTTTTCTTGCGTTCAAATTTCCCGCTTTTTCCGCCGCTAATATAAAAGTAACGAATTACAAGTAATCCCTTACATAAATAAGTAATTAAACTACTTTACAATTACCCTAGAAAATATGTAACGAATCCGTTACAAAATTACAGATAAATGTAACGGATTACAAGTAATTTCGTTACTTGTAACGGATTACGTACAAGTCTGCATGTAGGCACCATAGGCCGCACCCTTCGCTCGCAACACCACAAACTGCGAAGCTTTTATTTTTTTTTATTTTTTGTGGTCGTATTTAGAATGTTTGCCAAGGAGGGGGGGGGGGGGGGAGGGGGCATGACGTCAGCCGTGTAGCCTCCACAAGCCATGCTCCCGTATAGCCTCGCCTCTTTCTCACTTTCCTTCTTACCCTCCACACTTATCGGGCCAACGTGACCACAGCACGTGTCCATCGTGTTGTTGATGGTTTCGTGTAGCAGGGAGCGTGGTGCTGGTGGGTTTTATTTATTAGTCATCACAACTAGAAACTCTGGCCCACGCCCAGCCGACCGATTCTACGGCTGCTGCGCTTTGTTTTGTACCCTCAGCTGTAAAGTAAATGCATTCTTTTTTCTACAGACCGTTACCATCCTGAAAACGATAGTATTCAACCTGGAACGCCAGTGCTGTAACGATTGCCTGTTGGTGTGGTTTGGGTAATGTACCGTGCATTTGCGAGGAGTATTCTTTTTGATCTCCTGGCCACTAATTACTACGGTGGCCAAAGCAAGAATAAATTATATACACACATGATTGCGTAACTATGTCGACCCGACAGGTTGGACCAATTATTACGCATTTTTATGGCGATGATTTCCGCGCTCGCCTGCAAATGATAGCTGTGCTCTCATCGCTCTCATCTTATATCACACTACAATACGTTTGGCTTTTTCTTTTCATTGAGGCCGCTATGCAGGTCGTTCACTGGGACGTTTTATTGCGGTTGTGACAAATCGAACCAGCTCAACTTGGCCCGAGGTTGGGAGATGTTTTATTGACTATTGGAAGTGCACGGATCACATCACGCTCCACTTTGATGGGGTCCAACCACCGCCGAAGACCAACGGCCAAAATGCATCGTTTCCGCAGTTCAGCGACCGTCGGAAATCTACTGGCGAATTTGGGTGCTCAATCGCCAACGAGACCGAGCCGGCGGAACCGGCAACCAGAAACGCGCCGGCGGCACACCACGTGACCCTCAGCACCAGAACACGAAACGCCAGACGGTGGCAGTTTACTTCGCCTCTTGCCCGCGCGACACCGCTTGCGAGAGACTGTCGCCGCCGTCACCCATGTCCCAGCGGCTTGGATTGACGCGAGTAGTGACTGGTGTAGGGACCTCAGATCAGTTTTGTTCTTTCGTTCATTTTTTCTCACTAGCCTTCCCTCCCATTTAGGAAGTGACGACACCGGATACAGTCTGGCGCCTGCTCGGCCGGCCTTTTGGAGCTCGGGCGGAAAAAGCACCGGAAACTTTCCGGTGCTTGCCGGAGAACCACCACTCGAACGGTGCGCGCCGCCCGGAAACTGACTACGCGAACACTATTGCCGGTTTTTCGACAAAATAAGTTGCCGACGACTGACCACCCGAATTCACCATAAGAGAATGGTTGACCGATTACCGTTATCGTAAAACTATGTGTGTGTAATACGCCCAGGGCTTACCGGTGAAGGGTAACCCCCGCTGAAGAAAAGCCAGTCCGAATGCGGCAGCCAACCACGCTGCAAGCGCCCATCTCGTAGCCGGCGGAAATTAGCGTCCCGGCGACGCCAGGCTTTCGTTTTCTCCGTTGCGATTGCGGCAATTGCCCTGATCGTCCCGCGCAGAGGTCTTATGTACCAGCAGCGGTGTTTCGTCTGCTCGTGGTCCGCCTAAACCACTTGTTTGCTTGCTTGCTTGCTTCACGTCTAGCCTTCGATCTGATAAAACCTACCGGACGGAGCGCGCGCAAGCCTGCAAGGAATCTTTCTACAATCAACCATACATCTCGCAGGTGACATGTCACGCGCACCAATTGCCAGAGAGATCTACGGTCACGTTGGCCACAAAATCGTTTAAACTTATGACTAGGCTTCACAAATATTGCAACGTGCCCCCTCCTATTATTTAGAACCTCCTTGATGTTAGCCATAAATCGCAACCTGTTGCAGTCGTGGAACGGCTTTGTCGCGGCTACTTCTCGCGGCAGCAAGAGACAAGTTATAACCCACCCCTCAGAACCACGACCGCGAAGCACGGGTCTAGGACTTTTCGGTGTAGGGCGTTTCGATGTAGGACGTTTCGGTGTGGACTTTTCGGTGCACGGACTTTTCGGTGTACGGACTTTTCGGTGTACGGACTTTTCGGTGTACGGACTTTTCGGTGTACGGAATTTTCGGTGCACGAACTTTTCGGTGCACGGACTTTTCGGTGCGCGGACATCTTAGTGCACGGACTTTTCGGTCCACGGCCAATCAAAATCACGAGTTTTTTTTTCTGAACCTAATAAGCACTATTTTAGCTAGAAATTTATTTTTTCGAACTTTATCGTTTTTTAGGATTGGTCATCCATTTCGGCCACTCACTGATATACCCCTGAAGTGACTTTATTAGGTGCAGTATCATCCTATGTGAGGATTGGAGACGTTGGACTTTATGGTTCATTTGTCGGTGTCTCTTTTCCAACGTACGCACTAGTTGCATCACATATCTCGGGCAACTTTCAACAATCTCAAGCTTATTGCTGTTGGGCCCTTCCCCACAAAGATTAACAAGAATAAAGCCCACACCTTCAGTTTCTTTCCTAGCATCACGATGTTCCGATGATCTCTGCACCCCACGAAATAAGTAAATGTTTTGTCGCGTTGCAAACGTCTTTTCGCCGGTCTCCACCTGGGAAAACGAGTCGATCCGATGACGAACGGTTTCTAAGCTCACTTGCGGAGGGAAATAAAAAAAAAAGCCAGCTTTGCTTTGGAGCTGACAGCGGAATGGAAGTTTAAACCTGTCTGGACAGATCACTGCGTTATCTTCGGCCACGTGACTACATTTCTTACCCGTAGGCAAGTGACAGAGTGTGGCCACGCGAAGAATGACACACGCACTCTCACAAGAGCATAGCTTTTTCCCTTCTTTCAACCCAGCGCGTAAAGTGAATTATCCTGCACCTTCCATCGCCCCCCCCCCTCCCCCCTCCCCCTTTTCTAAGCCGTTTTCTTTCTTTCGGCTTACTTGCGGTCCACCCAGCACACCGCTCCCTGTACCGCTCCTTCCCGAAGCATGTCACTTGCCCTTGTTGTTCGGCGTGGGTACACCCGGAGGGCAAAATCACATTACAACTATTGACTGCTTAATTATTGGCTAGAAGGTTCGTTAGCGTCCCCAGCAGTTCAGAGGTTCCGCTGGGACAAGTAAAGTCCTAAACGTACCTGAACCCACAAGTTTAGATGCAGTAAAAAGCAAATAAAAAATCACGGCAGTCCTATTAAAAAAAAAAAAAAAAAACATAATCGGTCAGGGCTTTTTTTTCTTCGCGCTGACTGATCAGTGATCGTCCTTTTTTATATTCCGCATATTCCGTATTGTTATTGTAAAGATATCTGTGTCACATTTAATTGTGAGCGAGCTTCATTTCTGGAAAAAGAAATAGTATCAACGGTCGACGTTTATGTAGTGTTCACAAAATCAAACATTTGGGGCGTTTTTTTTTTTTGTTTTTTTTTTAACCTTCTCCTGGTTTTTGACAGAGAGCTACGATCATTCGGAGCACGGACGTCGTGGTTACATTACTTGTTTTTCTTTATGTATGCATTTTCGAAATGGCGTCATGTCAAAACTTGATTTGTGGTATATTCCACTCTTAGATTTGGTGCGGTTTTATAGCTTTTTAAGCTCCATTCAAACTGGCGAGTAGCAGCTCCAGACAGTACCTTTGCGGTCGCGGCGCGATAATCACATCATCAAATGCGTGCGATATTGAACTGATTCTTCGCCGTGATGTGTCTAAAATTAAATATACGTGTAGCACACAGACATGGAAGTAATCCGTTACAAGTAACGGGAATCCGTTATATTCTTTTTTTTTTTGTAATTTAGTAGTCCGATCTATTATTTTTTCGAAAATGCGCTTTGACGTCACTTCCGGCGCCGGGACAAAACGCTGCGTTTTTTGGCGCTTCCCGACGTATCTGGAGGAGCCAGATATTTTGCTTCCAGGCGTCGCGTCTCCCGCTGCGTCCAGAAGGCAACGACCAATGAACGGCCGTGTTCACAAATTGCAAGGAGCGTTTGAAATTTCTCCGTTGTTTTCGCCACTGTAGGACTGCAGCTTTCGCCACGGACCTTGCGACAATAACAATAATAATAATAGACATGTTGGAAACCCTGAGAATGGGGAACGATAAAAAAACGGACGAACACAACAAAATCTCAAACGCAGCTGAATTTTATTGATATCAACACACCAATAAATAGACTCTCAGACAAATGAAAAAGAGAAAGGGAAAAAAAGGGGAAATGGAAAAAAAGAACTCAAACGCAAAACCAGACGACCAACGAGTTCGCCCCAGACAGCCCGAGCTACTCCCCGGCTCCAACACTTTCGCAAAGGGAGCCGACCTCCCGAACAACAACAACCCGAAGGTCGACACACACAGCGACCTCCAAAACGCTAAAGCCTAATCTTCATTTCCTACTTCCAAGCAAACGCTTCCCGATTTTCTTCCCCCACCCCCCACCCTCCCTCCAAGTTTGCAAAGCCCCCCTCACACAAGCAAAAACTCTTTCATCCGATCACCAATAACCAAGGACGGCTGGCTCACACAATTCCCCCGCTCGCGAATGCACAAGGTCTCCTTAAATAGCCTTTTAAACAATTTTTTTTCGTTACAGAGAACTGAAGTTTCACCCCAAAGAGGGGAGCAATTATTACAAGAACCAACATGATTTGCCAACTCCGAACTCTGGGCCCTATTTCTTACATTTCTTTTATGTTCCGCAAGACGGTCATTCAAGCAACGCCCGGTCGATAATTTTTATTTGCAGAGGTTGCAATACCCACTTGGCAGCGTTCAAGTCTAGGCAGAAAGGTTGAGACCCGCGCCGTCTAGCCCGCCGCTAAGTGGGGAAAGGGATACGGGAGAGGAAAAGAAATACGCATTCAAAACAAAAAGATACACATACAAAAACGGGTAAAAACCAGTGTTGTACACGTTCCTCAAAAAAAGGAACGGAAGCTCGTTCCTCGTTCCATGTGATTTTTGGAACGCGTTCCCGTTACAAGTTATATCTGTGAGAAAGGAACTCGTTCCCGTTACAGTTAAAAAAATGAAACGTATCGTTACATATACGTTACCTTTGTATTTTCCTAATTACCATATTTAGTTAGATCAAACCAAGCTTTTTATTTTTTTTATCTATCTCATCAAATGACAACTAACGAAATTGAATGCCGCGATGGAAGGACACCAAGAGGAAGGACAACAAGCGGAAGCAAGGTTTCATTTGTTGATATATTCACTTTTAAAATTCTCTGCGTTTTGCCATATTCATGTTTGTGGTGGGCTATGCAGACGAGCCAAGTGTGCTGTTAACCTAAATTGTACGAGCGTTTTACAACAACGCCATACGTTTCAATCTAACAAAGTCCCGTGTTCGAACTTAAAAACAGTTGCTTCTCTATGTTGCTGTCCGCAAGACAAGCAAATGGAAAAGAGTGTAGGGCTTTTGGAAGGTCAGTCTTGAAAACTACCAGTCCACCCTGAAGATTGAATTCGTTTTTGAGCTTCAAGGTGGGAGAAGAGTAGAGGGAATGAAGGGTATTTTGTGTGCATCTGGCCTATGTTTGGGATGCAAGGGTGCGTTTGTTGTCTGGTAACCGTTTTTTTTTGTGTAACTGTATGTCTTTTTTTTAATTCAGTTATGGCTGTAGTAGGCCTTAGATTTCTGGGTGTATGAGGATTCGCGGAGGCAAAGAAAGTAGCTGAGTTTGAGACATCCCTTTTTTGCCTTTTTCTTCGACTAAATGTTTTTATTTCTGTACCGCAGTCTCGGGCACTTAAAATAGAATCAATTCCCACTAGCTCTCCTGCACTCGACTGTTACCAAGCGAGGACCCCACAAAATAAACCTTAAATAACAAAACACTTAAAGAGATCCTGGTGTCCGTAAATATACTATTTTTATACTTTTTTTAAGAATTGTCCTTTTAGAAGTAAAATAAAAATTACCCCACTGGACGAAGAAAAAGGAACGTCGTTCCTTCTTCCGTTCCCATAAAATTGTAACGAGTTCCCGTTCCAGTTCCACCGATGAAAAATGGAACGGCGGCGTTCCTTCGTTCCTCCTAAAAGGAACGCGTTCCAGGAACGCCGTTCGTTGGAACGCCGTTCCGTACAACACTTGTAAAAACCTTGTGCTATTCCAAGGCAGAGCGCACGCACGCACGCACGCACACACACACACACACACACACACACACACACACACACACACACACGCACACAGCACACGCACACCGCACACGCACGCACGCACGCACGCACGCACGCACGCACGCACGCACGCACGCACAGGCACACGCACACACACACCCGCGGTCGCGGAATTTACAATATTTGCACGTTTTGGTCATTTTGCAGGGGTTGCAAGCCACTTAGTTTCCTCCTCTCTGGGACAGCGACGGGTGGGAGGAGGAAGAAGGAGGAGAACGTCTCCGCGATCTTGTCAAGCGCGGACGCAGGAGAAATATGCCGCGGAAAGATAATTCCAAGCCTTTCAAAGAGTGACCTTGGCTATCAAAATGAGTGCCCCTCGACCGATCTTCGCACATCCTGACCAGCAAACGCTCCGTCTCAACTGTACCCCGGGTGCGGTGGACGATGCGAGCAATCCCAGCCAATCCAGCGCCAGGAGCGTGTCACGTGACCAGAGCCGGATTAAGGCACTTCGGGGCCCTGGGCTAAGGACGCTTCAGGGGCCCTAATGATGATGATGATGGCAACGATGATGATGATAATGATGCCTGGTTAAGGCAATGAACCTGGGAAATACTGCAGTTTCCTTAATTTTTTAATCAATAGAAAGTAGCCTCAAAATACAAAAATGTACCATTCCCGTCTGGTTTCAACTAAGGAGCACTCCGGCAAGACCACCGCGGAGGCGGCATGCAGCTTTGTTCCCTTCCCCAGCAGCGTCGAAGGCCGCACATTTTTTTTTGTGGGGTTCCTCGCGTGTTTTCTTCGTTTGCTCGAAGCCGCTTTCAAAAGAAAACGGACAAGTACCCTAAGGGGCCGGTCACCCACCCAAAGGGCCGGCTTTGTGCAGGGATAGGAGTGTGCTACGCGAAGTGCGCGCTTGGCCTCGCTGACATCGCCATTATCTTTGTATATCCCTCTTCTCGAATGCTGCGGCAAAGCAACATCGCTTTCCGAAATATTTTTAGGTTTCTTTTTTTTGTGTTTTTTTTTTTTCTACGAGCTGCGTCAATCAACCTTCCGTCATGGGGGCCCCCAGAGAGTCGGGGGCCCTGAGCTGCAGCCCCCTTAGCCCGTACCTTAATCCGGCCCTGCACGTGACCATCTGGTTGGGTGAAGAGTTGGGAAAGGCACGCCGAGCTCAAGATCACATGGCACTCTTGCCGGTGCTGGATTGGCTGGGATGGCTCGTATCGTCCACGGCGCTCGGACTGAAGGTGAAACGCAAAAGGTGACCAGTGACCACGTGATCACGCTCTCTTTGTGAACTGCGCGCAGAAAGTGGGGTTACACGACAGCAGACCGAAAATTGATAGACTGCCGCAAACGCAACCTCCAACGCCCTGTCCTTCTTTTTCATTTTTTTTTCCTTTGGAAGAGCTCCAG
Source organism: Ixodes persulcatus (assembly GCA_013358835.2). Classification (NCBI taxonomy): domain Eukaryota; kingdom Metazoa; phylum Arthropoda; class Arachnida; order Ixodida; family Ixodidae; genus Ixodes; species Ixodes persulcatus. The sequence continues at coordinate 13,636 of JABSTQ010001018.1, read as the reverse complement.
ATAAGGAAAGTTAATGCAAATACGAGATAATTTGCATACAAACAAAAAATCTTGCGATATATCACTACTTATTATTTTTGTTAGCTATTTACAGTCTCAGTGCGTAACACCCATTCTTTCGTTAGATTGTTTTGAGGGAAAATTATGAGGTAGCTATTCAAAGCCTGCTTAATAAATTTGATGTTTTTCGTAAAACTGTTTTCAACATTTTTTTTTTTGTTGTTTTAGTATTTGCGCTCAATCTCATACAGTGATTCGTTATGTTTTGAGCTTTCGAATTTGAGGACAAACGATCACGGAAACAAAGAGACAAAAGGAAAGCCTACAATTTTCGGTACATATCCTAATTAGTCCAGACAACTGCACTTATCTTTTTTTTATCTCCTGCGTGAGCCGCTTGAAGAATTCGATTTAGTTGGAGTAGGCAGTGCGAAGTTAAATTGCCACTGAAGTGATGCATGATCTCTAACACATCCACCCCGCTTACGCTGTGTAAGGGAGATTTAGCCAGTGCTGTAGGTCCGCTACATCGGGGTCTCTAACATTTTTAGTCCGAGGGTGTCGGAAGCTATCAGCTAGGTCAGCGTTGCGAGAGTATCACTTGATCTTCTGGTTGGGCTGAGCGAGACGTGAAGCTTTAGATCAGACTCTATCAACGCTGGATTGGCTCGGATTGTTCGTAGCGTTTGCTGCGCTTGAACTAAAGGTGAAACGGAGTCTAGGGATGTATGCCGCTACGATGCTTACGCAGATCGAAACAAGCAGGGGTGGAGATTAAATCCAGAATCCCTGGGTTGTGCAGCGCGAGCTTTCGCTCCATGTGTACTTGCTGCGACGTGTTAGGACACTTGGCCAACTCACGCGAGCGCAGAGCAATGGGCTAGCCCGACGTCCTGCTTGCAATGTCAAAGCTGCTGACGTGAGCACATGGAACTTATGATGAGGCCATGCGCTCGCACCAGTAGCTTCAATAGCGTTTCACACTAAACTCTTCACAATCACACACAGACATTGAGGCATTCTAGTCACACATAGAGTGCCTTCAAACACACGCGCTGGTGTAGTGTGATGAGACCACCGTGGATGAGACTGATGACATCTCGGCCATTTCCTTCCCGGTCATTTTCTATGTTCTTAGAAAGTGCACGCGCCCCGTCGTCTCCCGGCGCGAGCGCTCGGCTTTGGCCAGAGCTTTGAAGCAATTTCCTTATCCAAGGTTTATTTATATGTTTTCTTCTGCACGCGCCGGCGGCACTTGGTAAACAAAAGATGTCTCCACCCTGTCACAGACAGTCGTCGAGTTACACATTTAGCGCAGCGCCACCTGAGTGTTGAATTGACATTACAAACCGGGGTACCATATGAAGTGAAAAAATTAAAAAAAAACATTGACAGAGCAACTGCCAACATGAGATACCATCATCATCATCATCATCATCATCATCATCATTTATTATCCTTGAAGGCCCTTATGGGCCTTCAAGGACGAGGCACGAATGAGGCAGTGGTTCGCGGTCGCAGCAGCAAATAACTACATTGCGCTCTATTTGTGAACATGCCCTTCACTGCCACGTCTCTGTTCGTAAAAAGCCAGGATTACCTTCCCACGCATGGCACACGTGCTTGCGCGCGTAGTGAAAAGAAGGTGCGTTTTATTTTCGGTACACTCTGGTTGTGGGACTGCATGGCCAAATACCATCATACTAAAATTAATGTAATCTCATATGGCACGAGCAAGTTCGGGATTCAGATTCAGAAAATCGCCGTGCCTGGCAGTTCGATTTTTTTTTTTTATTTTCTTGGGCGACCTGCCTGCATGGCATATCCTCTAACACATAACTCGAAAACATACTCTCCAAGCACTCCTATAGTTACTATTCGTGAAGTCACGTAGGTAATTTTGAGTTACTAAGAGCGGTTTCAATGATGCGTATACAGCACGCCTTGTTCTCATCGCCCATTCAACGCGACGCCGTCGGAGTGTACATCCAGATACTCTTATTTCTGCCCATGATGCCGTGATCGAATCTGTGGCTAAGATCAAATTGAAGGCTGGAGGCGATTGCTTTCGAGCGCTCTGCCTGTGGGTGTTGAAATTGAAGGCTGGAGGCGATTGCTTTCGGGCACTCTGCCTGTGGGTGTTGTGACTTTAGGCATCATAACCGCTGAAATTCGTGGAAATGTGACAGTTAACATTTCACTCATCAGATCGAAGCGACCCTATTGGTCGCGCATGACTTTTTGTTTCGAATCTATTCGAAATGGCAGAGCTAATCGAAATGTCGAACACGCTTCTGTCTTTTATAAGTAACCATGTTTTTTTTCTTATCTTTCTGTCTGCATATTGGCTTGCATCCACGAATAAATGGAGTGCAGGGAATGTTATTGTAGTCCATGCATTATTCATCAAGGTCACGTGAGGACTGGCCGGTGTAAGGCGCCATCATCCGAAAATCCCGGACTGCTCAAGATGTATTGCAAACTATATTGAAGATGTCTTGCCAATCTAGGAATGTGGCGTTACCGGATAAACTCGGCGAGAAAACAAGAGACTTGGCATGGCGTCTACACAAAACAAAAAATGCCGCCGGAATGCGATGTACCCGAAGCCTGTTAGAATCGCATTCATGGGACATATCTGGAATTAAACACCAGTGTTGAGCTACCAATATAAAGTTTTATTGTTTTTATTTCCTGGACTTTCTACATCGTGTAGCTAATGTATACAGCCCCCGAAACATTGCCGCGTGCGGGGCTGAGCAAGCAACGCTTCGTTGCGGTCTTCTAGAAGATTCGTGTTTATTCTTATTTGGGACGCGACTTTTATAATCATTTCATCCCATGTTCTTGTTCTAGGCAGTTTATGTTCCTCCTCACCCAAAACGCTCGACGCTCAAGCTTTGTAGAACAAGAACGAGGACGAAATGATAAAAGGCTCGTCCCGGGTAAGAAGAAACACGAATCTAGAAGACCGCTACCAAGAGCTTGCTCGGCCCCACTTAATTGGGTCTTTATGAAGGACTTATTTGCCGATGTAATTTATGCTGCCTTGCTTATTCTACTTTGGCTAGGCCCACTTTTTTTTGAAAAAGACAGCAGAAGAAAGGTTAGTTTATTTCCCAGTGTAAAGCAGTATGGTCCTGGCCAAGGCAAATCCAGCCAAACAGCCTGAAACTGCCTTGTCAAATGGTTCCTTCCTTTTGCGGGGGACTATATGCTAGACATATAAACAAACGCCATTTTATAAAATCCGTTTCATCCAATGACTTTTCAGGCAAAGTTTGATAGTTTCTCGTTGCCAGCGATTTCTTTAGTGGCCTTTTATTGGCTGCAAAAAAAAAAAAAAAAAACGTCCGACTGAGGTGAATTTTTTTTAAATTTCTTTTGACTTGATCAAATGGTTGTAAAGTGCTAGGCAGCGCCACCACTACAACAACGTAAAAATAATTGTATGTCTTTTTGTGAAGCTTCGTATTTCCAAGTGTGTGTGTGGGGGGGGGGGGGGGGGGGGACAAGTTGATGAAGGGTTTCATGTCTTATTCGAAACATCGTCTTTTCGCTGCCATTTTTATTCAGTCACTTTCTTGGTATTCTCGATTGATATAATGCCCAATGTTCACCCAGGTGGTTAAAGTGCTTTCCTGTCAATGGAGGGCGCTTCCCGAGGGCGATGGCTCATATTTGAAGTACTGAACGACCGTCGCATGAACAAAATAGATTTCTCTAATTAAAATATGAAACTTTATATCTTTGTTTTCCTAACTATTGTACTTCGCAAACTAGGAAGTACCTTTCTTTTTATTGCGCTCTTGAAGATAACGCTTGGTATCAGGACGAAGGACCCGCCATAGCCATAGCTGCGTAACCGTGCTGCGCATGGAAACTTCGGCATGCTAAGAACTACCAACCAGGGCCGTGCAAGGCCGCCCCCCCCCCCCCCCCCCCCAAACAACTCGAATATTTGTTCTAGGTTAGCAACGCTTCTTCACTCGCTATTATGTCTCTTTGTGTAGTACCATCCAATCATTGCACGCTATTTAAATAATTTTAAGAATGCTAGGTGTATATTCGCAGATGCATGCGTAGTTTAAAAGTGCTTTCGGCACCAGCTTTGTGTCCCACTCGAAACTGCGCTCACTCATCTTCCCCAGCTCGCAATGCTCGTTTCCTGTCTGCAGGGTTTGTACAGTAAAGACTACGGCCGGCCCCTGCGAGCCCTCTTATCGGGGATTATGCAGATTAACGGAGCCTTATCCACTCTTTGCTTTGGCTACTTGGGGAAAGGGGGGGGGGGGTATTTAGGAACGAGGAGGAGGCGGGAGGGTTGTAATGGAGGACGGGAAAAAAGGAAACGGAGAAAGTGGAAAGCGCAAAATGTACATCGTTCTTTAAATAAAAACGGCTGAGGCCCCGCCAACGCTCGCAGCAGGGCGAACATGGGTAGTTACGTCCTTCCCCCCGCGGACATCAGTTTACCATACCTTTTGCACAAGTCTAGGGACTCCTCCCTGCTCCACGGGAGAGGCTGACGCTCCTTCAGAGGAACAGAGAGGCGTTACCGAAGTACAAAAGCGTCCTGCACTCTGGCAGGCGAAATGTAAATAATACAAGGACACCGAGAGACAAAGGTACAAAATTAATACTACCGGCGACAACCGCAGCAACGCAACCTCTGTAGCGGCCAGCTGTAAATTTTTTGGCGCGGGAGATGGTGATGCCGATGGCATACCGAAAGGTGGATGGCATGGGCGTACCAACAGTGGGGGGGGGGGGGGGGGCAATCGGGGCGCTTGCCCCCCCCCCCCCCCGTTCTCAAAGTGGGGGGCAAGGCATAAGTTTTGCCCCCCCCCCCCCCCCTGAAAGAGCCGAAACTGGGCAGGCCAAACACTGGCCGGCGGCGCCCAAAGGATACCAGCACCCCCGGTCTTGGGGGGTGGGGGAAGTAGGTGCTGGTTTCCCCCCCCCCCCCCCCCCCACTCAAAAACAAGTTGGTACGCCACTGTCGATGAGGGGTACGCACTAAAAAGGACGAAAATGAGTGAAATTGAGCTTTATTGCAATTGCTGCAATGAAAAGGCGTGCTTACTAGTAATAAAACTAAATATTAGGGCATGTAGCTATCATTTAACGCGAGATTTCTATTTAATATTTGCTTTTGTTTCTTAAGCGCGTCTGGCTACGTTGGGTAGACGCTTCGGACACGCAGACGCGAAGCGCTGCCCGGTAGTGCTGCGTGTGGTTTGACTGGGCGCACGCGTCTGGCTTAGCGCGCGCGCCAAGCCGAGACGCGCGTCCAGACGCCTGGAAAAACGCGCCCTCGTTACATTTCTACCATCCGGCGAAAAAAAAAAAAAAGATATGGCGGAAGAAGGGCAATGCAGTTATATCCGCTCTTCTAACACGGTCTAGATGCGGGTTTGCGGCGGAGGGAGTGCTAGCCAGGGAGAGAAAAGGAATTCATGGAAAACGCGACAGCGCAGTGTTCCTAGCAAGACAGTGGTGGGGGCAAGGGGGGGGGGGGGGGCACTCTGAGTGCATTCTCCCGCGGCTCGGGAGAAGGGAGGTACGGAAGCCATGCTTTGCCACAAAGACGGAGTTCGGGTGTTTTATTGCCCAGCACCTGCGACCAATTCGGGACAACCCAACAAGCGGGTCCTGACCTTCGCTGCACGTTTCAGGAGCAGAACGGACGTATCCAAACCGGGGGACCAAAGAGCGTGTGTGTGTGTATGTGAGCGCATGCGTGTAGGCTAGTTGGGAGGAGGGAGCGACGGACTCGAAGAAGCTTCTTCGGGCATATGCGGTGAACAAGCCATGACAGCGTCACCTCGAAGTGCCCCTAATTTATTTATTTTCTTTTTGGAGGATGAAACGCGAAAGATGTAACGAGAGAGGACCAAAGGCGGCGGGCCCAACCGAGAAAGCCGCTTTGAGAAAGGATCTTGTGCGAAGCTCGAAACAAGAACGGGCTCAAATGATAACCAGCTGTCTGCGTTTTGTTTTTGTGTTTGATCGTTTATTGATGTTTCTGCCCAAGCGCGCCCACCCCGCAAACACACAAAGAACAGACACGGACATTCGAGTTGAGGCAGCGCAGGAGCGCGCTGAAGGGTCACTTGCGTGCGGGATTTCATCTTTATGTACAGCCTTGCACGCCGTTTAGGATGTCCTATCTATGTGCAGATAACTATTATTAATAATGTTATCTTTAAACGTGTGAGAGACGTGGACGTGGGCTGATGATACTTCTTAAGGGGGGGGGGGGGGGCCGGGGGGGTGGGGGGGGTCTAGGATTTTTAGGTGTAGGGCGTTTGGGTGCGGACTTTTCGGAGCACGGACGTTCGGTGCACGGACTTTTCAATGTGGGACTTTTCGATGCGCGGAAATTTTGGTGCACAAAAAGTCCAAATCACGAGTTTTCTTCTTTTTTTTCTTTAAACGTATAAGCACTATTTTAGCTAAAAATCTATTTCTTCGCACTATCTAATTTTTTAGACTTGGTCATCCATTTACGGTGACTTACTGATATACCACCTAAGTGACATTGTTACGCGCAGTACCATTCAGCGTGAGGATTGGAGACGTTGGACATTTTGGTTCCTTTGTTGGTGTCTCTTTTCCAACGCACGCACTAGTCGCATCACATGTCTCGAATGATTTTCAACAATCTCAAGCCTGCTGCTGGGGTCATTCCTACACAGATCACCAATATTAAAGCCCACACCTTTACAGAAGGTGCCGAGAACGTCTAAATTGACCCAACGTGTAAACATGAAGCTATGCGACTAGTGCGTACGTTAAAAAAGAGACAGCGACAAACAAACCCTAATGTCCAACGTCTCCAATCCTCACGCAGGATGGTACTCCGCCTAACATAGTCACTTAGGTGGTATATCAGTAAGTGACCGTAAATACATGACCAAGTCCTAAAATTTATAAAGTGCGAAAAAAATTAATTTTTATCTAAAATAGTGCTTTATACGTTTAGAAAAAAAAAATAAGAAAAAACCCGTGATTTTTATTTCTCGTGCATTGAAAAGTCCGTGCACCGAAAAGACCGCACCAAAACGCCCTACACCGAATTTCCCTATACCGAAATGTCCGGATCCCGCGAAGCACACATACCGGACTGGCGCGGCGTGGCGGCCATCTTGAATTGCGTCCCTCGCTGGCTTTCCCAGCAATTATCTCGCCAAGTCTCGTTCTGACGAGATTCACGCTAGCACGCCGCGCTACGCACTTCGCTATTTTGGTCTGATAGTGCGCCTCCGCTAGCCTCCGCAGCTCCGCAATGTTACCGCTAGCAGCGCACATGCTCAGTAGCTTCGTCGCTCTGGAGAGCCAAAACTCAATTGTCTTCGTCGCTGAAGATTTTTTTCCCTGTCGGGACGGCAAAAACGGTTTTCTTTCGCAATGCTGTTTGTGCAATCCTTAGCACAACATGATGGCATCGCGTTGCCGTCAAAATTCTAAAGATAAAAAAAAGAAAAAAAGAAAACGGCGGTGCCGTAAGCAACGGAGCCACCGCTACGCCTCGCCCAGTGATGGCGTTGGTTTCTAGCAGACCAGCGAATCGCACGGGATCATGGGAAGGCAACGGTCACGTGTCGCCCCCGATTCAATTGAATAAGCGAGGGGAAAAAGAAGTTTTGAGAGGGAAAGGGTACGGGTTAGAAGAAAGTTCTCTTCCCCATTTCAGACAATGGTTAGCGTTACCTTTGCCTCGGTGGACGCTAGCGGCCCAGGTTTCAAGGGTGAGTTTCTCAACCCCAGAAGGCCACGCGCTGCCTCGCTTCGCCTCCCTCTTTTCTTCGGCTACATCATGACACAAGAGAGCAAGCAATCTCCAAACGTCCGTCGTTTCCGACAGCGTGTCCCATAATGCCTCTCAGCGCCGGCTGAGAGCGTTGTGAACGTTTTCAAGGGGTATTTTGATGTGTAATTATACACATCTTTTTATCACTGAATTGATCACACAGAAAACAAGTTCGCGAATACGCATTGCTTTATTTCAATCACATACTGCACTTAGTGGGGATCCGCATCAATGTTGACCGCTCAAAAATCAAAAACCTGCAGCAAGAATCTTGAAAAACCCATCAACACCAATACAGAATTCAACGCTGTGCAAAATGGCTTCAGTTCTGTTTTGACGTGGCGGTAAAAAATATTAACCCCTTCAATAATAACGCTAACTTGGTTTGGGAATACTTACGCAGCGTGATGCTTTTCAGCCTGTTTTTTTCATGAAGTTACGTTAACACAACATAAAAATCGCTAAAAAATATCGCCGCCTGCAAGACGACACAACTACCGTTCCATCGGCCACACCTTTCCTTCCTTGTGCTTACCGCGGAACCTAGGTCATATATATCGAAAAAAAAAAGATTTAAAGGGGCACTGACACCCCAAAGATCGTATTTTTTTTATTGTCTAAAACGACGCAAGTTGTAGTCATAGACACGCAAAAAAAAAACGCATCGCGAAAAAAAATTTCCCGCGCGCGCGCGCGCCTTTTTATTTTTATCGTTTGAATCTCCCGCCGCTACCTCCTTGCTTCTTTTGATCGGTGACGTCAAAAATCAGGAAATTTAGAAGCTTTGTAGGCGACATTTCTATAACATTTAATAACGGCAATCGTAAAACATGTTTTTTAATGCAATTGCGAACGCACAACGGCCCCTCTTTTTGAAATCCCAAAAAATCAGAGTTCGGTGAGATGTCCCTTCCTAGATTTGTGTCCTCTCTCAGAAAACTTGGCGGTGTTGGCGGTGCTCGAGCAGCGCCGGCTCGATCGGCGAATAGGGGAAGAAACCGGTTTCCGCGCCGGCTCCCTACTATCGCGCCAGCTCGCCTCCTCCTCCCATCGGGTCAGCGGAGGTCCGAGAGAAAGTCGAGTCGCAGGAGACCGCGAAATTTGACTGACTGCACGCGCGGGAACTTCAAATTCGGCATTTGGAAATTGTTTTTTTTTTTTTAATTCACAAATACTGAATTCCCAAGTTTCGAATTTTGAGGGTAATGTCCCGGCGCCGTTTTCAATCGTTTCGGATAATAAAAAAAATTATGATTTTGATGTGTCAGTGCCCCTTTAAGCCACAAGTCCCACCACACATAAACCGACGTCCGCCCGCTCGCCGGCTCCCCATCCCGGAGAGGGCGATTGACGGAAAGACACGAAAGGAGCCGACAGGGCTGGAGGGCCGAGTTATCCACCAAGGTCGTCTAGCCCAAAGTGGAAAGCTCGGGGCGCTAGAACGCGATCTCTCGTTCGGAGAGCGTCAGCGAGGGAGAGGGAGCGTTTACATCTAAGCCCTTTATGGCGTACGAGACGACACTATAAGCTCTGTTTCAAACCTTTGGCTGCGAAACCCCAAGGCGCGCGTGTGCTCGAACCTGGGTGAACACCCACCGCACTCTCGCCGATGCACCCAGACCTGCGCCCGCTCCTTCAAAAAAGTAATTAATTACAGTTACAATTACTTGGCCTAAAAAGTAATAGATTGCCGTTACAAATTACTCCACGTAAAATTAATGGATTAATTAGTTCGTTACTTTTGCGTTACTCCAAAGAAACACGAAAAAGACACACTATGTACTGCGTGTTTGAAGGGGAAATTTTCGGGCCTCATCAAAATTAAAACAAAAAGGCAACACATGCAGTACTATGTACGCATCATTTTAGGCTAATAATTTCAGGAGAACGAATATATAAAATTATAAAGGACTTAAACATGTGCTCAAGATAAACGAGCCTTGAGCTGTATACAACCATGACAGAACTAAATTTCATGAACATGCGACAAATGGACTCGGGCGGTGGAGGCACGCACACGATTCGAATTAATCCGAGTTTGGAATCGGCGAGCTTCAAAACACTATTCCTCTGAAGATATGATTTTTCTATATTTGCTGCATGTTTCCCTAAATAGTGGCTGGTTTACCAACTAAATCGGACTGGCTGTGAGACCAAGATGCGGTTTGCGTCTGGGTACATTTCAAATACTCCGTTTTGATGAAGGCTGTTATCCGACCAAATGACCCACTTGATCTTCTTTCTTGATCACCAAACTTATCAAAACCAAGACGTCACACGAAATATTAATGTGCGATCCCTCAACTGAACTGATTTTGCCATTTATAAATTATTTAAAAAAGCACAACTTTCAGTGAACAGCACGCTTCCATGTCTTTCACGCGTTTACAGGGGGATTCTCAACTCCAGTGTCCAAGTCAGCCACTGTTATTCTCAGAAAACTCGGACTGTGTTCCCTTTTCCTAAAATTTCGGTCCAAGTTCCCGCAGGCGCCATCCGCTGACGAGGACTCCAGCTTGGATGTCCCAAGCCGTTTTGTTGTGCTCCCCGACCAGCTTATTGCCTGCTCTCGAAAGCTACTGTTTAAACTGACAGCAGGGTTGACGCTAATATTTTTTAGTTCCAATGAACTGCTGCCATCGCACCCCTCATGTTTTTGCGCTATGCATCCGCTAGTGCGAATTCAAGTGAAAGAAGCCAAATAGCTGGTTGGTCCAGCCAGTATTTAGCTTTCACAGCGCTTTCAATGAGCAGGGGCGAGGTTTCATTAGATTTTTTTTTCGTATTTGCCGGGGGGAGGGGCGGGGGCGTGTGTAGGCAGAAACACTAACAAGCAAAAGACGGTATCGTGTAACGACACAAAAAAAGAAACGAAAAAAATAAACACTGATTGTTTTTTTGGGGAACAAAACTCAGAAGGGTGGAGAAGAGTGGAGGAGGCGAGAGGAGGGAAGGTAGCGGACGCATGCGCCATGGTCACAGTGTTCGCGGCCCTCCTCACGAACCCCACGCGGCGGTTTTATGGGCCATTTGTTTTCTACTCTTTCGTGCGCTCGAAGCAGTGCCTTCGTTTTCCAAGAAGTCGAGGCCTGTTCCCTTCATGTAGACAGTCGAATCCGCCCAGCTTGGCTGACCGTACGATCGAGTCCCGAAACGGGCTCTGGCTGGGCTCTTGTGCTTTCCGTGAATTCCTTACCTTTTCCACGCCAGCACCTCACCCGAGTCTTGTGTTGGCATTCTAAAAGCGCGAAGGCCATTGCATATCCCTTCTACCACTCTTTTTCTCTCTTTGATGGGACGGAAGTATTGTAACGAGTAATTTCAGTAATTCGTTACTGTAAAAGTAAGTAGATTACTTTACAAAGTATATTTTAAAAAAAGTAACAGATTAATTACTAAATTACAATAAAAGTAATTAATTACAAGTAATCACCTTACTTGTATTGAATTACTTCCAAGTCTGGATGCACTACGATCGTGTGCGCCGAGCCGAGTCCTCCCGCTCCCGCAGGCTCGTTGATACACCTGCCTGTCTGGCCTATGCATTCTCCGCCGCAGGAGAACGGGATGAAGTAGACCCTCTTTTTTTTTACATGAGACGAACTGATGCCCGCGCATCTCAGAGGAGGTTTTGTTTAGAGGATTCCAATTAACAATTTTGTTAACTGAGTTTGAATTCGCAGCTGAACGCCACCCCTACTTCGAATCTGGACGCGAGCGCTTTTAGCCGATGCGCTGTGTTGTGTGTATAAGGAATGACGGCCAGCTTTTTCTTCCCTTGTCTGGGTCCCGGTGTCGGAGTAGAAGGGGCGACAATTAGCCTCTTGAGCGAGTTGTCCAGCAGGTCGTCGGGAAAGTCGGCCTTCCTCAACCTCCGCGTCTGCAGCCGGACACTATTCGCGTCTCCAGCTCGACGCTCGCCCTCCCGCGGCGGAAACGGGAAGCGCTCTAGTGAGGGTCCCCCGATTCTCCTGCTCAGCGGGCGCGGTGGAACTGCTCGCGATCATGGCTCGCTAAATGTCATTTCCGAATGCAAACAACACTCTTCACTCTCCCAACGTGGGGCTGCAGCCAGCATGGGATTGTACATTATTAGATAGTTTTAGTATTGCGTATAGACCTTTCCAATGTTTACAAAATCACAGTCCAGCGTGCGATCTTCACAGCCCAGCACGTGCGTGTTCGTCGCTTCGGAAAGCGAGCAAAGCACGCGCCATACGCACGAACGCTCAAAATGGCACCGGCCACAAGCTCGTTTTTGGAAAGGTCTATAGAAGCAAGCGCAAGCGCTGTGCGTTTGCGTTAGGTTGGCGTGCTCCACGTTCAGCGTGCGCATCGTTGCCATGCTCCGATCCAAGACCGCAATTTTGGGCTCCGCGCACGCGCAGCGTGGAACACCCAAAGCTAACGCAAACACAAAGTGCTTGCGTTTGCTCGTATATGCAATACCAAAACTCACTACTGTTTCACCGGCTTCCATGCAACGCCAACGAAACGTGCTGCAGTGAGCAGACGCGCAAGCAAGTAGGCGTTCCTTCGAACTGGAAAGGCTGAGATTGGCAAAACGGCGACGAGCAAATACGAAAGTAAATAAATGTTAAAAAAAGCAATAATTAATTTTTTTTTTTTTGGTGGGGGGAGGATTTGTTTTGGAAGGATATTGGCGGCGAATTTGGCAGTTTTGCCGATTGTCAAAAGTCGCTACTTTGATAGCACCCTCAATTAATCAAATTTTACACGAATTTCTCACATTATCTAGAATGTTGTCATTAATTTTAGAGTTTATTTTATAACTTCTTAGTTGAAAATGCTGCAATTGGCACCAGTGATGATAAGTAGCACACTTTAGATTGTCATACTTGTTCGCGCGTTTTAAATTAGATTATAACCAACTAATTATTTTAGAGCTTGAAAATTTGCGTATTAAAATATCTTACGTTTAATATTTATATTATTATTAATGCAAATTGCGGCAATGTATTCCCCCAATTAACGCCACGATCACAAAAATACGCCATTAACTATATTAGTCTTTCCTGAAAGGTATCATTTTGTTTTCTTTTTAGCATATGAAAAACTCTGTCATCGTTATCAAGATAGGCAAACAGTCAAACACTGGATGAAATATAAACTCATATGCGTCACGCGTTGCTTTAAAAACACGCACACTTCAGCTGCCTGACTCGGATTCTGTCTTTGAACGTTTCTAATGAGAACAGCGTTTCTTAATTCATTTAGATTAATCATATAAATACCCAAAAAGCCATTGAAAGGCCCGCAGGTCATTATTTCATATGACAATTATATGAGCGAGAAAAGGCAGAAAGAACGCACAAATATCAGCACTGATTTTTTCAACAAATAATAATATTCGATGATACCTCTAAAGTGTATAAAAGACCCTGTCTTTAAAGGAACAAAAGTTTCCGCGAACAACTTCTTTAACTAAATAATTACGGTGTGAGACACACTTTGAGTTCAGAAAGAATCTGAAATTAAAACCTATACCGATAAATTAAATCCAAAATCAAGGTTAGTTTCGGTTTCGCTCCGAAATTAAAACGTACCTCCTGGCCTAAATATTACGCTAAATACTGTTTTTGTTTTCAGCATAAAAAGGTGACCTGCGCTCACAACGCCCTAGCTTCCTAGTGTTACCAGAAATAATTTGTATCGCTCAGTGAAGCCAGCACACTAGACAGTCTCAGCAGCGGCACGCATCTCCGACCCTCACTAAACCCGCCATTTTGGAAAACGAGTGGCGCCACCTATAGTGAATTGGAGTCGCGAATAGCTCCGCGTAACGGGGGCAGGATCTAA